>BLSH010503359.1:203536-216071 GCA_018402905.1 Glandirana rugosa
ACTCGCTTGGAGACCTTCAAGCCCAAGACGACCAGGCCGGCTTGAAGCCCTGTTTCAGGCCCAGGCCCAGGCCCGCCTTGGGCTTGCTAGCGTGCCTGTTGCTTGGGGTAACTTTAGTTACCCCTGGGTTTGAAAATCCGTGTTTTTACCGACATTGTTTCAGTACCTTTAGGGATCTCCCGACGTTTCCTTCATTTTACCCCCATTCCCATCCCGTTCACGGGATGTTTTTTTACCCCTGTCCCTTTATTGAAATTTATAAAAATTTTTTTATTTTTGTATTTTTTTCGTTTTTACCTCCACTTACACCTAGTAGAAGTTTGACACAGACTTTTATGTTTTTATTTTTTTAAAAATATTTAAAGTTATTTCCCTGTCCCCATTTTTTTGTAGGGCACTTGCCCTACCCTTACCCCCATTTTACTTCCTTTGCAGCCCTCTAGGGATTTCCATGACTTTGTTACAGCCATTTTTGTGCCTAAAAGTTTGGGTCCCCATTGATTTCAATGGGGTTCGTTGTCCGTGCGATCGTTCGGGTTCCGCCCGGACCCGGACCCGGACTTTGTCCCGAAGTTCGGCCGGACCAGCAGAACCCGAACTTCCAGAGGTTCGCTCAACTCTACTGGAGATGTAAAGAGTCCCCTGGCTGTCTCTTACATATTTGGTGGGACTGCAAAGAAATGATTCCATTTTGGGAAAAGGTCCTCGACCAAATCAACCAAATCACTTCACAGAACCTAAATCTAAATCCTGAACAATTCCTACTCCACCCACAACCCACACGAGCCCATTCTTACTGCAAATCTCTTACCATGAATATGATTAATGCTGCTAAATGATGTATCCCGGGAGCCTGGGGAACCCCCAAAATCCCCTCAATACCGGAATGGTACAAACAAATCGGGAAAATTGCAGATATGGGAGAACTAATTGCAATAGCCCATGACATCCCTGCCAAACACGCAAAAATATGGGCTGATTGGACCAGTTTCAAATACTCAAACTCATACCGCAAAACTATGGAAAATGCCTGACTTAATAAAACACCACCCCTACCATTCTCTAAGGAACCCAAAGTCCCAAAACCCACAGAGTACTTAATTAAGTGATCAAATACACCCTAATATCGAACAAAATATCTTTGCCCCCAAACCTCCCCTCCCTCTAAATCTTTTTCTTTTTTCTCATCCCTTTCCCTGTGTGCACCGGTCACACAAAGACATTAGAGAAGGAGTGGGAGGAAGAGAGGGGAAGAAAAATGAATATGTGCTCTAATAGATTGAAATGTATTCATTAATGTTTGTTAAATTGCTAGACTTGACCATGTTTTACCATAACCCCATATCATTTGTCACCCTCTTATCTTATCTTTTCGTTATCTGACCTGAAACAATGTGAATTGCGATGATTGTCATTGTTATTAACGTGACTATCTAAACCTTTTTAAGAAAAAAAAAGAAAAGATAGAATAAAATATTTTAAAAAATGTGAGGGGTGTACTCACTTTTGTGAGATACTGTATATATTGCATATAGTCACATAATTGTACATTCAAACAAATTGATATAACATAGGATCACTTACAGTATATAATAAAAATCCACACTGTGACTGTAAGTGCTTCATCTGAATTGCTATAGTGGACAGTGACTCACCACTCATCAAAGCAAACCACAGCAAAGATGGCACCTGAGGGACAGATGGCATCCCCTGAAGACCACAGGAGTGACTGAAAAACTGATTCATGGGCGCATCTGTGACCCAGAAGTGCCAGGATTAAAACTCCCCTCACCAGGCACCGGCAAAGCTGCTCCGGTCATGGTGCACCCATCTCGAGCCCAGTGAGCTCACATGGGATGCTGGCCATCTACCCGCCCGATGCAATGTACACAGTCCAGCACCAGGGAGGCTCCATCCTCCCGGGGTCTCCCGGAAGAGGCGGGTGACGTCATGCCCGCAGTGGAAGTCCAGGACTGTGTCCCCAGAGGGAGGATTTTAAAAGAAAGGATTTTTTGAAAATGATTTATATTAAAAATTGTATATAATAAAAAAAAAAAATATATATATATATTGTTAATAATAATAATAATAAAAAAATGTATTAAACTAATTTTTTCATATAAGCAATTTTTCAATATAAAGAATTTTTCAAAGCATTGGCCTAAAGGTGCCAGAATGCCAAACCCCAACATAAAACTATTTGAAAGGAAGTATACTGACTAGCTGATAATTCATATTCGGTAACGATATTGAAAAGCAATAATGATGATAAACTGTGAATAAGCTAAGCAACCTACTAGGATATGCGAATGCAAAAATGAAAAATGAAAATAGTGGGAGCTGAACGTTATGTATAATAGCAGTATTACTTCCACTTTAAAGCATGACAGCTTTCCACTTTCACTGATTGTTAAGGATGCCAGTGGGTGCAGGTACCACCAAGTCCCTAACAACTAGTGATATTACCCGTCCCCCTTTATTTAATGTACAAGGCAAGGAATTCTCAGTCATGTAAGCAAATGAGTCAGGATTATTATTACAATTAGCATCCTGCTTTTCTTTTATTCACTTACAATGTACTTTAAAATGCACACTAGCATTTTTACTAAGGCTTTGGAATGCAAAGATTTGATAACTAGCCTGTATGATTTTGGTTGCGCTGATCATTTAATGAGAAAATATAATGGTTTTGGTTCAGGTTTATTTAGCATTTATTAACCCCTTCCTTACCGGGCACATAAACCCCCCTCCTGCCCAGACCAATTTTTGGCTTTCAGCGCTGTCGCATTTTGAATGACAATTGCGCGGTCGTGCGACGTTGTACCCAAATAAAATTTGTGTCCTTTTTTTCCCACAAATAGAGCTTTCTTTTGGTGGTATTTGATTCCCTCTGCGTCATTTCTGATCGCCGCTATAAACAAAAAATGAGCGACAATTTTGCAAAAAAGAACAATATTTTTTACTTTTTGCTAAAGTACAAATCCATTAAAAAAAGTATTCATCGGTTTTGGCCGATATATATTCTTCTACATATTTTTAGTAAAAAAAAAAAATCGCAATCGCCGTATATTGATTGGTTTGCGCAAAAGTTATCGCGTCTACAAACTGGGAATTGATTTATGGCGTTTTTATTATTTTTTTTTTTTACTAGTAATGGCGGCGATCTGCGATTTTTATCGGGACTGCGATATTGTAGCGGAAATGTCGGACATTTTTTACACATTTTTGGGACCAATGACATTTATACAGCAATCAGAAATTTAAATGTCCACTGATTACTGTATAAATGTCATTGGCAGTGAAGGGGTTAACCAGCAGGGGGCAGTGAAGGGGTTAAATA
Organism: Glandirana rugosa; assembly: GCA_018402905.1. Classification (NCBI taxonomy): domain Eukaryota; kingdom Metazoa; phylum Chordata; class Amphibia; order Anura; family Ranidae; genus Glandirana; species Glandirana rugosa. Next base: position 206,877 of record BLSH010503359.1, read on the forward strand.
TGTTCCCTGGCTGTGTTCTAACTGTGGGGGGGCAGGGCTGGCCGGGACATAACAGATCTAACTGATCCCAGTGACAGGGATCAGTAGATCTGTTATGTCCCCTGTCACAGAACGGGGAACCGCCGTGTTTACAAAGGCGGTTCCCCGTTCTGAGGCTCCTGAAAGTGATCGGCGGGTCTCTGGTGGACATCGAGTCCGCCCGACCCACGGGCACGCTCGCTCCGCCGCTGCCGCCAGGGGGCGCACAGGAGCATGCGCAGTGGAGGACGTCCATGGACGTCCTCCCGGCATTTCAGGTCCGCGCTGGAGCCGTATTTCGGCAATAGCGCGGACCTGGAGTGGTTAAGTTTATACTGTATGTCTTCAAACTTTTTTTTCATATCTGTTTTTACTAAATATATACAATCCTCGCTTTACAAATGAACATTGACTACAGGGAACAATAATGACAAAAGATTTTCAGAACCATATGGGTTTTCAAAAAAGCCCTACAAAGTCAATTTCAATTCTGGGTTGATTTACAAAAGTCATATAGGTTGCTCATTTTGCAAAGGAATATTCCCTTAAATTAGTCAATATTGTGAAAATTCACTTTGCAAAGAATACCCAATCATGTGCAAGGAAAATAAAGTAAAATTGTATTGTTTCTTGTGCATGATTGGATGATGGAAGTCATCAGAGCTTCCACTCTTTCTCTAAAATGAATGAGGCAGAAGCTGAGATGATGGCTGTAGCTCCAGCAGTAACACTTATGTTAGTAGTTATAGTATTTCTTTAATGGAAAACTTAATGGATTTTTTGTCTCATATTTAGAAAATACTTATTACTTGAGACAGAGCCTAATTTTTAATATAGTGTCTTAAAGTAAAGAGATGAAAGGATCCAGAAACACTTAAAATAACCACACGTGGCTCACTGACACCATTCACTAGGTACTCATGTTATTTAATGAATGCATGATTTCTGTTTGGTCTGACAACATGCTGCCACCATTCTCATCAAAGATCATTCAGTTTTCATTCTGAGTGGAAGCAGTTGGCAAAGGTCACCGTGTCTATTAAAAATAGCAGTACCTTATAAAGTATAAGAGTGTACATGTGTAAAATGGAGTGCTATGTGCCAGACTTGTATATACCTGCTACTGTGTTGGTGTATTGTAACTAAGGTTTGCAAATAGAAAAGAGAAAGACACAGAATTAATTTTCTTTATCAAAAAATAGCTATCCTGTCAAGAATGAGTGTGAGGATGAAGGAAAACACTGATCTCTTTACTAGCTGTAAAAGCTGTATGTGTGTGTGTGTTTCTGTTTATGCAAAAAATTGGAACAGAACAGATTACTGAACTGTGCAGCATGGTTTCTGTAGTTATTTAGCACATCTGTTTAAAGTTTTAAATCAATTCCTATCAGCACTACAAAAATGCAACTGAAGTTGTAAAATTGTTTATATCACACAGTTAGTTAACTTTTTTCCCCTGATCTTTAACCGGTTCTGACCAGCTCACGTACATTTACTGTTGCAGAGTGGCGCTGTCCCGCGAATCACCGTCTATAAACAGCGGCTCACACGTGCACTGTAGCAGGCGGGAGCACGCCGCCGCCAGCTGCTCTTGTGTCCGCCACACTCTGCAGGAGTTTGGCCGCGGCTCGGGCGGACTCGATCTCCGCCGACGAGTTGCGATTGCTGAGCAGAGAGGAAGAATGGGGAACCGCCAATGTAAACCCGACAGTTCCCTGCTCTGTCAGGCAGCATTATGCCCCTGGCAGCCCAGTCCCCTTACAGAACATGCCTAGGAAACACAATTAACCCCTTCACCTGCAGGATAACCCCTTCACTGCCAATGACATTTACACAGTAATCAGTGGATATTTAAATTTCTGATCACTGTATAAATGTCATTGGTCCCAAAAAAGTGTCAAAAATGTCCGACATGTCCGCTGCAATGTCGCAGTCCCGATAAAAATTGCAGATTGCCGCTATTACTAGCAAACAAAAATTTGTAAAAACGCTAGAAATGAATTCTCATGGTTTGTAAACGTGGGCAACTTTTGAGCAAACCAATCAAACGCCGATTGTGATTTTTTTTTTTTACCAAAAATATGAGGAAGAATATAAATTGGCCAAAACCGATGAATAAATTTGTTTTTATATATTTTTTTGGATATGTATTATAGCAAAAAGTAAGAAATATTGTTTTTTTTTTTGCAAAATTGACACTCTTTGTTTGTTTGCAGTGGTGATCAGAAATGACCCAGAGGTGATCAAATACCACCAAAAGAAAGCTCCATTTGTGGGAAAAAAAAGAATGTAAATTTCACTTGGGTACAACGTCACATGACTGTGCAATTGTCAGTTAAAGTGCCGCAGTGCCGAATCGCAAAGAGTGCTTTGGTCACAACATGGGAAATCCTTCTGGTCCTTAAGTGGTTAAATCAAATTTTTATTACCAGAATTGGCATATAATTTACAGACCCTTCCTTTCTTTTTGTCTCTGAGGTAATGTTAATATACTGTAATAATGTAGATCATTGTAAAGTTCAATATTTACTCGCAACTTTGTGCATTCTTTCCTACTCTAGTGCTGTACTTTGAAGCTATAGGTTGAGAAAGGGAAACAACCATAGAGAATAATGGGCAACAAAATAATGCATGCTTGAAAGTAAGGATGAGGACTGCTATTATTCTCTATCACCATCACTTCTCCAGTCCCAAGCAAGAACTGGAATGCAGAGTAAAACAATAACAAGTAAAAAGATATTACACTAATATTATGGGGTTCATGTTTTAAAGGCTAATAGATAGAGTTGAGCGAACCCGAACTGTAAAGACTTTAGGGTGTCCGTGTCCCGAACCCAGACATTTGAGAAAAAATCCAGGTTCGGGTTTGGGGTTCGGGTATTTTTTTGCGCCTTTTGAGTAGCTGCAGGGCAGCCAATCAACAAGCGTTTCACTCGTTTGCCCTCGTTTGCCCTTAGCCAGTGCATCATGTGACCCAGCCTCTATATAAGCTGGAGTCACGTAGTGTTGCATGTCACATCATCTCATACTAGTGTAGGGAGAGGATCCTGCTGCTACTGTGAAGGAGAAATTAGCTTTAGAAAATCATCTCATACTAGTGTAGAGAGAGGATGCTGCTGCTGGTGTGAGGGACAGATTAGCTTTCGAAAATCATCTCATATTAGTGTAGGGAGAGGATGCTGCTGCTGGTGTGAGGGACAGATTAGCTTTCGAAAATCTTCTCATACTGGTGTAGGGAGAGGATGCTGCTGCTGTGAGGGACAGATTAGCTTTAGAAAATCTGTTAAAAACAGCTATTTATTGGTGGGTGGGTGCTAGAGGAGATTTTTGTTTGCTAGAGTACATTTTGTTTGCTAAGCAAATAAAACCTAATCAATTTTTTTGTTTGTTAGGTGGGCGTTTGCAGCCATTTTTGCAAGTGCAGTGCACTTGCAACTGCTTGTGTGTCAGGGACACTACATTAATCGTGTTCTGTTAGTTCAGTTGGCAACATTTTGGCATATTCAAATACTGCTTTCACATTGCAGTTAGACAAATTAAATTTATTTTTTTGTGCAAAATATTACATTTGCGGCCCACGGGGCATTTCTTGCACAAAATTAAAAAGTGTGTCTACGTTGCTGGTTTAAAAAAAAGAAAAATTATAAATACTACATTTGCGGCCAGCAGTGCATTTCTTGCACAAAAATAAAAAGTGCGTCTACATTGCTGGTTTAAAAAAAAAAAAGAATAATAATTTATTATTCTTTTTTTTTATTATTAATAAATAGTGCTACATAGTACATTTGCACCTTGCTGTGCATTTCTTGCACAAAAATAAAAAGTGCGTCTACATTGCTGGTTTAAAAAAAATGTTCTAAATACTACATTTGCGGCCAGCGGTGCATTTCTTGCACAAAAATAAAAAGTGCGTCTACGTTGCTGATTTAACCACTTCCCGACCGCCGGACGTCTAAAGACGTCCTTGTCTTTGAGTGGTGATCTCTGAATGATGCCGGCACCTGCCAGCATCATTCAGGTATCATTTTTTTCCGCCGGCGATTCCCTGCACCATAAGAATGATCATAGCGGGAGTTCAGCCGCTTGATCATTCTTATCGGCAGCGGGAGGGGACGCCCCCCCCCTCCCGCCACCCTCCGGTGCTTCTCCCAGGCCGCTCGTGCCATCGGCGGCCCGGAGAACAGATCCGTTGCCGGCGGTTGCTGTGCGTAGTGATGACTGATGACCAGATGGTCACCAGTCATCTCAATGCACCTCGGAGGCCCGGGAGCGGCGTATGACGTCACGTCCGGCTCACGTGATGTAAACAATGACCGTTTACTCGGCGGAAAAGACCGAGATCGCTCGTTTTTTTTTCAGATCTCAGTCTTTCCAGCCTAGAGGGGAGGTGTGAGGTCTTATTGACCCCATATCTCCCCATAAAGAGGACCTGTCACGCAAGATTCCTATTACAGGGGATGTTTACATTCCTTGTGATAGGAAAAAAAGTGATAAAAAAAAAAAAAAATTAGAGAGAAAGTGTAAAAAATAAAAAAATAAAGGTAAAATAAATAATCCAAAAAAAAAAAATAAATTTAAAGCGCCCCGTCCCCACGAGCTCGTGCACGGAAGCGAACGCACGCGTTAGTCGCGCCCGCATATGTAAACGTTGTTCAAATCACACATGTGAGGTATTGCCGCGTGGGTTAGAGCGAGAGCAATAATTATAGCCCAAGACCTCCAATGTAACTCTAAACATGTAACCAGTAAAAATGTTTAACGCATCACCTATGGAGATTTTTAAGTACCAAAGTTTGGCGCCATTTCCTGAGTGGGCGCAATTTTAAAGCATGACATGTTGGGGATCTACTTACTCGGCGTAACATTATCTTTCACAATATACAAAAAACTAACTTTTAAAAAAAAAAAAAAAAGCATTTGAAAAATTGCTGCGCAAATACCGCGTGACATAAAAAGTTGCAATGACCACCATTTTATTCCCTAAGATCTCTGCTAAAAAATATATATAATGTTTGGGGGTTACGAGTAATTTTCTAGCAAAAAAACGATGATTATTACATGTAGGAGAGAAATGTCAGAATTGGCCTGGTTGCGAAGTGGTTAAAAAAAAAAGAATAATAATTTATTATTTTTTTTATTATTAATAAATAGTGCTACATAGTACATTTGCACCTTGCTGTGCATTTCTTGCACAAAAATAAAAAGTGCGTCTACATTGCTGGTTTCAAAAAATATATATTCTAAATACTACATTTGCAGCCAGCAGTGCATTTCTTGCACAAAAATAAAAAGTGTGTCTACATTGCTGGTTTAAGAAAAAAAATAATAATAATTTATTATTCTTTTTTTTATTATTAATAAATAGTGCTACATAGTACATTTTTGATGACTCTGCTGGTGTGCTTTCCGTGGGCCATCCACATAGCCCTGCCCCATAAGCGGAAGACATTGAGTGCACCGATGCCCAACCACTTCTGTTTCAGCATGAGAACATGGAAACACCACTGCAGCACGTCTCTGATGATGACGAAACAAAGGTGCTAACTGCTGCGGCTTTCTACAGTGTGCAGACTGACAAGGAGGGCAGTGTCACCTGCCACCCAGCAAACAGACGATGTGACAGCAACGCCACCATGCCACTGTCCCCAAGAATTTTCACACGGTCCCATGGAAGCTTACAGCTGTCCATCTCCCAAACACTGGAGAGAAAGAGGAAGTACCCCCTACCCACTCGCAATCCCTGGGCCTGAATGTCAGCATTTCAAAATTCCTGTCCTTTGAAATGCTGTCATTCCATCTGGTGGACACGGACAGTTTTAAAAACCTGATGGCGGTGGCTGTCCCACGGTACGTGGTTCCCAGCCGCCACTACTTTTCCAGGCGAGCCATCCCTTCCCTGCACAAACAAGGTGGGGACAAGATCAAGTGTGCACTGCGCAACGTCATCTGTGGCAAGGTCCACATAACCACTGATATGTGGACCAGTAAGCATGGACAGAGACGCTATATCTCGCTAACTGCACACTGGGCAAATGTAGTGACGGGTGGGCCTGAGGCGGATAACACTTTGGCGCATGTCCTTCCGCCACCGAGGATTGCAGGGCATTTCTCTGTTGGCTGTTGCCTCCTCCTCCCACTCCACTTCCTCCTCCTCTACCACCTCCTCATCTGGTCAGCGTAACACCTTTACCACCAACTTCAGCACATCCAGGGGGAAACAACAGCAGGCTGTTTTAAAACCCCACACTGCGCAGGAGCTGTGGACGGGCATTGAACAACAGACTGAGGAGTGGTTGTTGCAACTGAGCCTCAAGCCTCACCTGTGTGCAATAATGGGCGAAATCTCGTAGCAGCTCTGGGCCTAGCCGGTTTGACGCACATGCCTTGCCTGGCGCATGTGCTGAATTTGGTGGTGCAGAAATTTTTAAAAAACTACCCGGATATGTCAGAGCTGCTGCAGACAAGTGTGGGCCGTCTGTGCGTGCTTTCGGGGTTCTCACCCTGCTGCTGCTCGCCTGTCTGCGCTGCAGCGAAACTTCGGCCTTCCCGCTCACCGCCTCCTATGCAACGTGCCCACAAGGTGAAACTCCACCTTGCACATGCTGGAGAGGCTGTGCGAGCAGCAGCAGGCAATAGTGGAGTTTCAGCTGCAGCACGCACTGGTCAGTCACTCTGTGGAACAGCACCACTTCACCACCAACGTGTGGGCCTCCATGCGAGACCTGTGTACCATATTGCGGTGTTTTGAGTACTCCACCAACATGGCCAGTGCCAATGACGCTGTTCTCAGCGTTAATATCCCACTTCTATGTCTCTTTGAAAAAACACTTTGTGTGATGATGGAAGAAGATGTGTCACAGGAGGAAGAGGAGGAGGAAGAGGGGCTTTTCCACGGTTATCATGCCAGTCATTCACAAGTGGCTCAGAGGGTGGGCTCCTGCACCAGCATAGGCCAGGTAAAATAATTTCAAGCCAGAGCACAGTTCTGGAGGATGAGGATGGGGATGATGAGGAGGAGGAGGCGGAACTGTGTTCACAGCAGGGTGGCACCCAAGGCAGCTCACGGGCATCACTGGAACGTGGCTGGGGGGGATACGGAGGACACAGATAATACACCTCCCACAGAGGCAGCTTGTCTTTGCCTTTGGGCAGCCTGGCACACATGAGCAACTACATGCTGCAGTGCCTGCTCAACGACAGCCGAGTTACCCACATTGTAACTTGTGCTGATTACTGGGTGGCCACCCTGCTGGATCCCCATTACAAGGACAACGTGCAATCCTTAATTCCCTCACTGGAGCGTGATCGGAAGATGTGCGACTACCAGCGCACGCTGGTAGACACGCTGCTGAGGGCATTCCCCAATGACATTGGGGGCTCAGTGGAAGCACAAGGCGAAGGCAGAGGAGAAGGAAGAGATCGCCAATGCAGCTGAGGCATCGCCAGCACCTCAGAAGGCACGGTTAGCATGGTCGAAATGGGGAAAAGCTTTGTCAGCAGCATGCCACGACAAACAGCAGGAGGTAGCATTTCAGCAACATGGTGGAACAGTATGTGTGCACACGCCTACACGTACTGACTGATGGGTCTGCCCCATTCAACTTCTGGGACTCCAAATTCGGGCACATGGCCTGAGCTTGCCCTTTATGCCTTGGAGGTGCTGGCCTGCCCTGCAGCCAGTGTATTGTCTGAATATGTGTTTAGCATGGCAGGGGGCGGTATCACAGATAAGCGCAGCCGCCTGTCCACAGCCAACGTGGACAAGCTAACGTTTATTAAAATGAACCAGGCATGGATCCCACAAGACTTGTCTGTACCTTGTGCAGAATAGATATTTATACCGGCCTCACTTAGCCATTGGTATACTTAAGTGAACTTATTCTTTTTTTGAGGCCTCCTCAACCTCCTACTCCACGTCCACCTCCTCCATTTTTTTATGTGATTTTAAGTTATTTCCCTATCCACATTTGTTTGCAGGACACTTGTCCTACTCTTACCCCCATTTTGCTTCCTTTTGCAGCACTCTAGCCCTTTCCAGGACTTTTTTTAGAGCCATTTTAGTGCCCAAAAGTTTGGGTCACCATTGACTTCAATGGTGTTCGGGGTTCGGGGTCAAGTTCGGGTCAAGTTGGGGGCCGAACTCAAACTTTTTCACGTAGTTTGGCCGAACCCGCCGAACCCGAACATCCAGGTGTCCGCTCAACTCTACTAATAGACTGTTCACTCTGCAAGGAAAGTTGCATTTTACAAAGGAAGCTTCCTCACAGGTTAACAAATGTGGTGAAGCAAGGAAAAATTCTGTTTTGTTAAATTTTCCTTCCATGATATTGAGTATTTTTTGCAGAGTTTAGTTTCCCCACCTATACTAATCTCTGGAGAAAGTTCCTGTGCAAAGTGCAATTACAGTAAGTGCAATTTAATACAAGAGGGTTTACAGGGCCCTATTACTGGGACCTTACAATCTAAATGGGAGTTCAAGTGAAATGAAAAATGAATAACTGTGAAGGGTGAACTGATGGAGAAAGTAAGAGTACAGTTTTTAAGATGGAGGTGGGATAGGGCTTCCTGAGGAAATGAGTTTCCAGGGAGGCCTATTCTGCCTTACAATCATGTCACTGTCTCATTGGAAAGCCTCAACAGACAAGCTGCCCCTAAGTAATTTATTTCTGCTGGTAGATGTCATCAGTGTTCCAGGTTTAATGACAGTCAACGTTATGCAACCCATTTCTTCCAAGCTGTCATGAATAGTGTTGAGCGAACCCGGACTGTAACGTTCGGGTCCGTACCGAACTTTAGGGTGTCCGTGGCACGGACCCGGACCCGGACATTTCAAAAATCGTTCGGGTTGGCTTGCTAAAAACTTTACAGGCCCAGGCCCAGGCACGGTGCCTGTGGGATTTCAAGCCATGCCTGGGCTTGCAATGTCAGGCCCAAGCGAGTTGTGATAAGTACTGTCGAACCTTCTTTACCCAACGTATTGCAACTGACAGTAATTTGGACCTTGTGACTACTGTAGATGGTCGTCTTTATTTAATGAATCCCCGTCGAACAGACAACTCCGAAAGGTTACTCTGTCACTGTACTAACATTCCGTCTTATCCGGAGGGACCTTTGAGTAAAGGAGTCCTTCGGGATAGGGTGGAGGTAGAATTTTTGACATGAGAATGAAAGAGGTAG
>BLSH010503359.1:253860-269057 GCA_018402905.1 Glandirana rugosa
AGTAAAAAAACTCGAAACGTCGACGTTTACTCCGTTTGCTGAGGAGGAGCAGTCCAAGGGAAACCTCCTGGACCCAACGGACATCCTTTTTACATCGGCGTCGGAGTAGTCGTAGGACCCGGGAGGAAAAAGAAGAGGAGGGTTGGAGGTCACCTCCTTAGGACCTGACCGTACCGACACCATGTTATTGTCTCTCTTCCGCGGAGATTTACGTCTTTCAAAATAATGTCATTTTTACGTGTCAAGTGCGGACACGCTCTTCTAAGACTCTCAATCTGTGAGTGTAATCTTCCTGTGCATTTTTACTGTAATAAAACTTTCTGCATTTAGAGGCGCCTTCTCTCTGTTATTGTACCACAGCCATGCCAGTCCAGGATTCCTCCACTGGAGGTTGGGAGGAGAAGAAAAAGGAGGGCCCAGGATGCTGATGAGGCTGCGGCTACATTTTTCCTACAGGCAACCCAGGTCCTCCAAAGGGAACCTGACGAGGAGGAGTCGTTTGCCTCATTTGCAGCTGCAAAGCTCAAAAAAATGAGCGAACTCAAAAAAAATCGAGCAGAAGCCTTGATGACCAAAGTGCTCATCAAGGGGGGCGATGGGGCAAATAACCACAACCACCAGAATAGTGGATGATGTCCCACCACCACCTCCACCACCTGCCCCATCCCAACCACAACCACTGCCACAGCAGCATACTGCCCAGTGCCAGTATTACCCTCAGGGCCCCCAACAACCCTGGTCTGGGGATTATAGCCAGTACCCCCATTGAGGGCTTTATTTTTTGTTTGTTTTTTTGTATTTGTTTTTTTTGTTTTAATTTTTCACATATTTTGTTATACTGTATACATTTGTTTTGTGTTAGATTTTCTTTGATCAAAAATATTCTTATTCTTTAAGTTTTATTCTTTATGCTTTCAAAATAAAGAATATTTAAAATAACAATACTTGTCTAAGTTTATTAAAGAAAATGACAGGTTTGAAGTTGGCAGTTACATACACGTTCAATTCAAGGAATTCTCGTATTTCAGAGATTATAATATTGGGGAAATGGTAAATAGAAGAAAAGAGATTGAAAATAATGCAAATTCTATTAATATCACTACAGAACAACTGTCTTTTATTACATTAGTATCATGTGTATCACTAGCAATGTGCATCTTCATTATTATCCCATTGAAAAAGATGCATTTCACTATTTGAATTGAATTGCCAATAGACAAACGAATATGCAATTGTGAAACAGAAACCCAATTTTACACGAACGGACACTTCCGGCCGTTCCGGACTTGGCGCATGCGTGTTTTGCACAATACAACTTGTTGTACCAACTGCTCTGTACACACGATACAACGGTCGTATGAGAGCTTGTTGGCACAACCAAGTTTTCTAGTCTGCTCATACAACTCCCTTGTACGACCGTCGTATGTTCAACTGTTGAAATTGCGCATATGAACGACCGATTTCGCATACAACGGTCGTGAGCACAACCTGTTGTATGCGACCATCGAGCCGTGTGTACGGGGCATAACAAGCCAGGACAGTACAAATACCCCCCAAATTACCCCTTCTTGGAAAGTAGACATTCCAAGGCATTTAGTAAGGGTTATGGTGAATTTTTTGAAGTTGTAATTTTTTCCCACAATTCTTTGCAAAATGAAGATTTTTTTTCCCCCAAAATTGTCATATGTTAACGGGTTATTTCTCACACCCAGCATATGCATACCACAAATTACACCCCAAAATACATTCTACTACTACTCCTGAGTATGGCAATACCACATGTGCGAGTCTTTTACACAGCCTGGCCACATACAGAGGCCCAACATGTAGGGAGCGCCATCAGGCGTTCTAGGAGCATAAATTACACACATAATTTCTTGACTACCTCTTGCACTTTTGAAGGCCCAGGAGCATCCGGACAATGGAAACGCCCAAAAAATGACCCCATTTTGGAAAGCAAACACCCCAACGTATATTCTAGGAGGCATAATGAGTCTTTTGAACATGTCATTTTTTCCACAAGTTTTTGGAAAATGTGGAAAGAAAATGAAAACGCTTTTTTTTATTTACACAAGGTTGTCCATTTATACAATATTTCTAACATACAGCATGTACATAGCAAAAATGACACCCCAAAATATATTCTGCTACTCCTCCCGAGTATGGCGATACCACATGTGTGACACTTTTACACATCCTGACCACATACAGAGGCCCAACATGCAGGGAGCACCGTCAGGTGTTCTAGGGGCATACATTTAGAATCTAATTTGACTACCTTTTACACTATTGTGAGGCACTGTGGTGGCATGGATAGGCACTGTAGTGGCACAGATGGGCAGGGAAGTGGCATGGATGAGCAGTAGAGTGGCACAGATGGGCACTGTAGTGGCATGGATGTGTCACGGATGAGAACTGATGTGGTATGGATGAGCATGAATGAGGCACAAATGAGCCATGGATGGGGATGGATGAGCCACAGATGGGTGGGTGAGCACGGATGGGTGGGTGAGCATGGATGGATGGCTGGATGAGCATGGATGGGTGAGCATGGATGGATGGATGGGTGAGCATGGCTGGGTGGGTGAGCATGGATGGATGGCTAGGTGAGCATGGATGGATGGCTAGGTGAGCACGGCTGGGTGGGTGAGCATGGATGGATGGATGGCTGGGTAAGCACGGCTGGGTGGGTGAGCATGGATGGATGGATGGGTGAGCATGGATGGATGGGTGAGCATGGATGGGTGAGCATGGCTGGGTGGGTGAACATGGATGGATGGATGGATGGGTGAGCACGGCTGGGTGGGTGAGCATGGATGGATGGCTGGGTGAGCATGGATGAGCATGCATGGCTGGATGGGTGAGCATGGATGGATGGGTGAGGATGGGTGAACATGTATGGATGGATGGATGAGGATGGGTGGATGAGCATGGATTGGGTGAGGATGGGTGGGTGAGTATGGATTGGGTGAGGATGGGTGGGTGGTGGATGGATGGGGTCATGATGGCTGGGTGGGTGGGTGATGGATGGATGGTTGGGTGCTTACTGTAACTTAGCAGAGCTGTGGGCATTACACATCACCCACAGCGCTGCAGCACCTCCTCTCTCCCCCCTCTCTCCTCTCGCAATGCACCGATCGGTGCGGAAAGGAGAGAGAAACATGACGGCGCGATCACGTGGTAAAAAGCTGCTCACAGCGGCCATTCACTGCGATCCATGATGCTTCGGGTCCCCCGGACCCGACAGTCGCGGATGTTCCCGTGTGCGCTCCCCAGGGGGCGTGCGGGAAGTGCGTTTCTGGGAGGACATTAATGTACGTCCTCCAAGTGTTAAGCAACCGCCCTGCTGCCGTCATTTGGCTATGGGCCGGTTAAGAAGCGGTTAATAATACACAGTATATGTGTACAGTTAGAATTCGACTGGAGTTCGATGAAAAATTTGATTTGAATTTCACTCTGAATTTCTGAAATTCGGACAAATTTTGTTTCGTTATTCGGAGCATTCGGTAAACCTTGTTTATATTGTAATTCGGGTATTCGGATATATCCGAATCTCCAAATAACTAAACATTTGTCCAAATATTAATTTTATATATATTATATATATATATTTAAATAAGAAACAAGCCACTTGTCAAAAACTGAGTGGTTTCCAATTTTTCAGCGTTGCCAGTGACAAAATTCACCAAAGTAGAAATGTTCATTTTTGTGTATTAAGCAACTTAAGCTGTTTGCTTGAAAAAAAAAAGGACTCTTTTTTCTTTTTTAGAAGGTATGTTTTTTAGATGGGCTGCTTTTAGGGTAGTCTAGTTTATTTAGTAACCTTTGTATTTGTGCTTTTTCTTTTTTTGTTTACCTTTTTTGTCATTTGTGTACTGTCACTTTACATTTTTATTTTACTCTTTCTTCCCTTGTTTCTTTTTCTCTTTATGTAAAAAAGTAAAATAATGAGGCTAAGCAGAGGACAGCTTTTGGCACATGGACAGGATAGTTAAAAAGAGCTTCTCTAACCCCCAGGGGATATTTTAGGTATATTACACCCCTAACCACTTGAGTGCCAAAGCTTTTTACTTTGTTTGGCAATGTCTCAATTTTGCAAACATTTAAAGTTTACCCTAAAACAGACCATAGACGGTGCAAATTTCTTTCCTGCAACCACCAAGCAGAACACCAAAATCTTAATTTCACCATACATATTGACTCTAATGTATTTCACCAAAATGGCAAGATTTCTCTGGAATCTTTTGATTTTTGGATTTTTGCTGACATTTAGGGTAAATGAAAACTCTTAATTTCTCTCAACATTAGTTATAAAGTCTTTAGGTTGCCCAAACACAGTTGAGAAAGCCATAATAACATAATAACTCAACTTAATGTCTGCTAGTAATGCAAGCTTGTGGGATTGATTTACAAATAGTGTTGAGCAAATTCGCTTAGGTTTGATTCAGGGGAAGAGTCATAAACCCAGCCTGAAATCTGCAAATGCCAAACACAGCACCAAAACCTCACTGAAATGTATGGGAGCTGAATTTTGTAATATTTTTTCAAGCCTTATCCAAGGATGGTTTACTATTTTTGTGGTAGATAAATGACATGGGTGGATGGGCATCGCCATCAGATATGCACCAATGAAAAAAAACAAAAAAACACCAGTGAGTCTTTAATAAGGCTTAAAGGGTATCATTTAAAATACAAAATGCCTTTAAATAACATGTATGGGAATACCTTAAAGTTGTATTCTTAATGCATTCTCTGCTCCCCCCTCCGCTCTCTCCCTCTCTCCACTCTCTCCCTCCTCACAGGCCCAGAGACATTGGCTCACGCTGCTGTCAATCACAGCCAGTGAAGAGGGAGCAGGAGGCAGGGTTGAGCCATGCTCTGTGTATCAATAGACACAAAGAGTGCGGCTGTGGAGTGAGCCCACACAATGGCCCCCATAGCAAGTTGCTCATTCAGTGCGGAGGAGTCAGGAGTGGCGGCGTAGGACCAGAGAAGAGCAGGATCTGTGCAAAACCATTTCACTGAGCAGGTAAGTATGACATGTTTGTTATTTTAAAAAAATATGGGTTTACAATCACTTTAGCCACTTACCACACGCCCACCATCAAATGACAGTGGGGCGGTGCAGCTCTGGTTCGGGGACAACGTCACATGACGTCGCCCAGAAAGGGCACGGAGCACACTGATCACAGTCGCGCTGTGTTGCCAGGACACGGCATGACCCCAAACTGTGTAAATAGCCGCTGCTCTTTAACCATGTGATCAGCTGTGACCAATCATAGCCGGTCACATGTGAACAAGGAAGTGCTCGTAATCGGCGCTCCTTGCCTCACACTGACAAAGTGTGTGGTGAGGATAAACGATCAGCAGCATCTCATCTCACAAAGGACGTATACGGATATAATCAGGGCACTGATAATCAGTGCCCTGATTACAATTGACCACCAGTACCAGCAGCCGGTGCCCAACCCAGTGCCACCACTAATTGCCCACCAGTGCCAGCAGTCAATGCCCACAAGTGCTCGCCAGTGCCAGCAGTTAGTGCCCACAAAGGCACAAGTGCCAGCAGTCAGTGCCCATTAGTGATGCCAGTCAGTGCTGGCTATTGGTGCCACCTATCAGTGCTGCCCATCAGTGCCACCCATCAATGCTCATCAGTGCCACCTATCAATGCCCATCAGTGCCCATATGTGCTGCCTATCTGTTCCACTTATCTGTGCCCACCAGTGCCACCTTTCAGTACCCATCAGTGCCACCTATCAATGTCCACCAGGGCCGCCTATCATTGCCTGTCAGTGCCACCCATCAGTGCCCACCAGTGCCCACCAGTGCCACCTATCAGTGCCCACCAGTGCCACCCATCAGTGCCACCTATCAGTGTCCATAAGTGTGGCATATTAGTGCCTCCTCATCAGTGCCACCTAATCAGTACCCATAAGTGCCACCTCATCAGTGTTCATAAGTGCCACCTCATCAGGAATCTGTCATATAGTGGCAGTAACAGTACAGGTCCTTTAGGCTCGGTTCACACTACTGCAATGCAGTTTTGATGTGATTTTAAGTACAATTATGCAGTGCAAGTTTGGATATGGTAAGCATACTCTATGGAGCCAAATCAGATTTAAAATTGCACCTAAGTAGTATAAGAACCTTTTCCAAAATTGCAATGCGTAGAGCTGCATTAATGTGAATGGGCACAATTGAAATAATGTGATTTCTCTT
The DNA here is from genome assembly GCA_018402905.1 of Glandirana rugosa. Taxonomy (NCBI): domain Eukaryota; kingdom Metazoa; phylum Chordata; class Amphibia; order Anura; family Ranidae; genus Glandirana; species Glandirana rugosa. Next base: position 260,083 of record BLSH010503359.1, read on the forward strand.
GTAATGTGATTCTGTGTGTTTCATCACACCAGCATGAACCACTGCTTATGGCTACTTTGTTTGCCCACTTGCCAAACTTCAAACAGAATAGGTATGGGTAAAACTAATGTTTAACCCAAAGTTCACAAAACTGGCCACATAATTCTATACAGAAAAAAAGAGGGCAGCATCCATCCTAGAGACCTTGTGTGAGACAGCAAGATCTTGCAGGCATTCTTTTTCATCTACAATTGCTTTCCCAAGTGTGCCAAAATGGAAATAGTTCTGGCTTGCCTGTGTTGTAGAAGTATTTTTTAAATAAATCATAAAGGCAAACAGGGCCTCCTTAGCACAGTTCTTAGAAGGAGCAAGCAAAAGCACAATTAGGGGAGAACTCATAATATAAGTAAGACATACCTGTGCTTCTACATGTACAGTATATCATCTAGTATATCAACGTGTATAATAATTATAGATGGGCTAAAGGATTTGAGCACAGGTATATCTTAAGCCCCGTACACACGGAGTGACAGTCATATGAAAACGGTCGTACGACCGCTCGTTGTATGATCATCCAACCGTTAGTACGCGCAACTAGAACAGCCGACGTACGATGGTTGTACAACAGTAGTTGGATGGGCAAACTAGAAAACTTTGGTTGTACCAACAAGTGGTCGTACGACTGTTGTATTGTGTGTACAGAGAAGTTGGTCCAACAAGTTGTACTGTGCAAAACACGCATGCTCAGAAGTCAGGAAGTGTCCGTTTGTGTAAACCTACGTTCCTAATTCACAAATTACATGCACCTGAGCTTTCTCTTTATATGTTTGTAACACGTCACTATGTTCAGCTTGGTTGTACGATCGCTTAGTGCATGTCAGTATGTGAGATACATCAGCCAACATACAATTTGGGCCGTTCGGTCGTATGACCGCCGCACCGTGTGTACGAGGCTTTACTGTGTGTGTGTACATGCTGTGTGTGTAATTGATGGTGATGAAGCAAGGACTAAGCACAAGTGTGTGAAACACATCTGCTATAGCCACTGAGGACTTGTGTGCTGGCTGTGTTTTTAGTATTTTGCTTTTAATGCATCAATAAATTGAATTTTTATGGGGAGTCCTGCAGCCTTCCTTTTCTTTAAGTGATGGTGGTTGGGGAGAGGAGTCAATTTTTTTTTTTTTACATTGAAGATCATATCATGAGAGTAGGCAAGCACTCACAGTTGATTTTCTCATTCAGCAAAGTGCAATGACATTGCTTGTCTCAAACTATACAGAGTAAAAATGGGCAAGGACCTGCAATAATTGCTTAAATATTTGCAATGTTGGATCATGGAACTCTTGATGATATCATGAACTTATAATCAAAGTAACTATTTGTGAATAATGTCAATGGCTCACCAAATACTAGTCAGCAATGTCACATTTTTATACTTTTTACTACTTACTTTTCATGAACTTCTCTATTTCCTGATGTTTTCAGTAAACATTGTTCAACAATATTATACTTGTAAATGATTATTACATATTTACATAAACATTCCAATGCTCTCTTGCATTTTAATGCATTGCAAATGGTTCTCATGTACTTCTGCTAAATGCACAGGTGTTGTACATCAAATTGCTATATATGAAATCTGCCAAAGGTAATCCACTAAAATTACTTGTAAACCTCATGTAAGCATGTCTGGGTATATAAATGAAAGGAAAAAAATATACCGGTATACAGTATATACATACTATATATATATATATATATGTATACACTATGTCAAAGGTATTGGGCCGCCTGCCTTTGCACACATATGAACTTTAATGACATCCCATTGTTAGTCCGTAGGGTTCAATATTGAGTTGGCCCACCCTTTGCAGCTATCACAGCTTCAACTCTTCTGGGAAGGCTGTCCACCAGGAGTGTGTCTATGGGAATGTTTGACCATTCTTCTAGAAGCGCATTTGTTAGGTGTTGGATGAGAAAGCCTGGCTCACAATTTTTGCTCTAATTCATCCCAAAGGTGTTCTATCGGGTTGAAGTCAGGACAGTCAAGTTCCTCCACCCCAACTCGCTCCTCCATGTCTTTATGGACCTTGCCTTGTGTACTGGTGCATAGTCATGTTGGAGCAGGAAGGGGCCATCCCCAAACTGTTCCAACAAATCTGAGAGCAGGAAATTTTCCAACATGTCTTGATATGCTGATGCCTAACTGGAACTAAGGGGCCAAGCCCAACCCCTAAAAAACCACCCCACACCATAATCCCCCCTCCACCAAATGATTTGAACCTGTGCATAAAGAAAGGTTCATAAATACATGGATGAGTTTGGGGAGGAGGAACTTAACTGGCCTGCACTTGACTGAGTCCAGACCTCAACCAGATAGAACACCTTTGGGATGAATTAGAGTGGAGACTGAGAGCCAGGCCTTCTCATCCAACATCAGTGCCTGACCTCACAAATGTGCTTCTGGAAGAATGGTCAAACATTCCAATAGACACACTCCTAATCCTTGTGGACTGCCTTGCCAGATGAGTTGAAGCTGTTATAGCTGCAAAGGGTGGGCCAACTCAATATTGAACCCTACGGACTAAAACTGGGATGCCATTAAAGTTCATGTGTGTGTAAAGGCAGGCATCCCAATACTTTTGACAATATACAATATACAGTTGCAAGAAAAAGTATGTGAACCCTTTGGAATGATATGGATTTCTGCAGAAATTGGTCATAAAATGTGATCTGATCTTCATCTAAGTCACAACAATAGACAATCACAGTCTGCTTAAACTAATAACACACAAAGAATTAAATGTTACCATGTTTTTATTGAACACACCATGTAAACATTCACAGTGCAGGTGGAAAAAGTATGTGAACCTTTGGATTTAATAACTGGTTGAACCTCCTTTGGCAGCAATAACTTCAACTAAATGTTTCCTGTAGTTGCAGATCAGACGTGCACAATGGTCAGGAGTAATTCTTGACCATTCCTCTTTACAGAACTGTTTCAGTTCAGCAATATTCTTGGGATGTCTGGTGTGAATCGCTTTCTTGAGGTCATGCCACAGCATCTCAATCGTGTTGAGGTCAGGACTCTGACTGGGCCACTCCAGAAGGCATATTTTCTTCTGTTTAAGCCATTCTTTTGTTGATTTTCTGATTTACTTCTATGCTTTGGGTCGTTGTCCTGTTGCAACACCCATCTTCTGTTGAGCTGCAGCTGCTGGACAGATGGCCTTAAGTTCTCCTGCAAAATGTCTTGATAAACTTGGGAATTCATTTTTCCTTTGATGATAGCAATCTGTTCAGGCCCTGACGCAGCAAAACAGCCCCAAACCATGATGCCCCCACCACCATACTTCACAGTTGGGATGAGGTTTTGATGTTGGCGTGCTGTGCCTCTTTTTCTCCACACATAGTGTTGTGTGTTTCTTCCAAACAATTCAACTTTGGTTTCATCTGTCCACAGAATATTTTGCCAGTACTGCTGTGGAACATCCAGGTGCTCTTGTGCAAACTGTAAACGTGCAGCAATGTTTTTTTTTGGACAGCAGTGGCTTCCTCTGTGGTATCCTCCCATGAAATCCATTCTTGTTTAGTGTTTTACGTATCATAGATTCGCTAACAGGGATGTTAGCATATGCCAGGTTCTTCTTCACCTCATTGAGCAGTCTGCGCTGTGCTCTTCCAGTCATCTTTACAGGAAGGCCACTCCTAGGGAGAGTGGCAGCAGTGCTGAACTTTCTCCATTTATAGACAATTTGTCTTACTGTGGACTGATGAACAGCAAGGCATTTGGAGATACTTTTAGAACCATTTCCAGCTGTATGCAAGTCAACAATTCTTCTGAGAGCTCTTTTGTGTGAGGCATCATTCACATCAGGCAATGCTTCTTGTGAAAAGCAAACCCAGAACTGGTGTGTGTTTTTTATAGGGCAGGGCAGCTGTAACCAACACCTCCAATCTCATCTCATTGATTGGACTCCAGTTGGCTGACACCTCACTCCAATTAGCTCTTGGAGATGTCATTAGTCTAGGGGTTTGCATACTTTTTCCACCTGCACTGTGAATGTTTACATGGTGTGTTCAATAAAAACATGGTAACATTTAATTGTTATTAGTTTAAGCAGACTGTAATTGTCTATTGTTGTGACTTAGATGAAGATCAGATCACATTTTATGACCAATTTGTGCAGAAATCCATATCATTCCAAAGGGTTCACATGCTTTTTCTTGCAACTGTATACAACAGTATATATATATAGCGTAAAAGATGTCAGTAAATGTCACTTTTTCTGTAATGGGCAGCGTACATCATACAGGTGTGCCACTTCCCAGGCAAATTCAGGGCATCCCCAAGCATGTAATTTAAAGGGATTTTGCACTTACAATGTTTCACTATGAGCTTTATTAAAATTGCTGCTTCCGGCCAAATTGAACATTGTCAATTTGTTTGTTTTGGCATATGTTTTGTCATATGCCCCCCATGACAATGTCCAGCCGCCGATTCTCTTTGTTGCAAAATTCCTTGCATATTAGGCTAGGAAATGGCAATTACTGATTTCTAAGATGTGGCTCCCATTTATTTCAATTAAGATTCAGCACCTGAATTCTTTTAAGTTTGCTGAACCTACCCAAAGTAAACCCAGCTCGGTTTCACCCATTTAAAGGTTGATACAAATTGGTAAAGCTCAATTAAACTTCTGAATTCACCTAACAAAACAGATAAGTGGTTACATGTAAACAGTGATGCTTGCCATTAATTTGTATATAGTACAAATCTGATCTGGCAGCCACCATTGACAACTGCTGCTGTTCATACTTAGGCATTTTGTGATTAGAAACACTGGTGAATGTAACCTAATAAGTAATCAATTCTGCTCAATCTGATCTCTCTCACTGTCAGGATATGTGAATGTGAAGGAGTCTGATTGGTTCTTAGTACTACCTCTCGCAGTTTGAGTCCTGCTGTGCAAGTTATGATTGGAGGTAGAAATCAAAGGCTGATATAAAAACAGATTTGGGTCTTGAAGCTTGTTTTATATTAAAATGCATAAGAATATGTGTAATTAAATAAAGAACTACATTCAACTTTTTTTGTATATGTCTCAAGTTCAGTTCTGCCAAGCTTACTTGTCCTTTTCTTATTTTCAGAAGCACATATTATTACTGAATATTTTCTCTCGCAGCCATTTTGGCTTGTGACAATGCTAGTTCCTGCTACTGTGTAAGTATACACAAGGTTTGTACTAATGCAGAGTGTGGGCTTCCGGAGTAGTTTTTCTGAGTGGAGAAAACTGGGTATTTTGTTTTCTTCAGGTTTTGCAATCCTGAATATGGATCTGGAGCTTGAAGGCTTCAAGGTGTTTTGGTAGGATGAAGCCTTCCTCTGTCCAGGTCCTAATAGAGACCTGCAGGTTGCGTGAGTGTGCAGGTGTGGACACCTTTCATAAGCAAGGGTTGGGTAAAGCTCAAGACTCCACACAGGAGAGAAGTGTGCCCTCATTTGAAGACAAGTGTGTAATCGTTTCTGGAGACAGAGGTGCTCTACTTAACCACTTCAGCCCCGGAAGGATTTACCCCCTTCCTGACCAGAGCACTTTTTGCGATTCGGCACTGCGTCGCTTTAACTGACAATTGCGCGGTTGTGCGACGCTGTACCCAAACAAAATTGACGTCCTTTTTTCCCCAAAAATAGAGCTTTCTTTTGGTGGTATTTGATCACCTCTGCAGTTTTTATTTTTTGTAAACAAAAAAGACCGACAATTTTGAAAAAAATAAATAATATTTTTTACTTTTTGCTATAATAGATATCCAAATATATATATATATAATATATATATATATAATGCATTCTTCAGTTTGGACCGATATGTATTCTTCCTCATATTTTTGTAAAAAATCACAATAATCGTATATTGATTGGTTTGCGCAAAAGTTATAGCTCCCCAGCTAGCATGTGAGTGCACGCCCCCACAATACTCGCTGTCATGGCGGTTTTCACAGGAGAGTCATGTTGCCGCCGCCAATCCAGGGCGGGCGGTCGACAACTGGTTAAAAGACAGCATGTTAGAGAGATTCAAGTCCACAGGACTGAGATAGTTGAGGTGGCTATGCAAGTCTGGGACACTGAGAGAGAGAGTCGGGGAAATTGAGAAACCAGGGACAACTAGGCGAGTCCAGGGGACTGAGGGAATCTGTAAAACTCAGAGGAGTGAGAAATTGAGAAACTAAGGACAACTAGGCGAGTCCAGGGGACTGAGGGAATCTATAATTCTCAGAAGAGCGAGAGAGCCAAGAGTGTCAGGAGAACCTCTATAGAGAGGTTAGTAGTGGCCCCATACAACAGGAGTTGTCACTAAAGGCTGAGTGAGTCAGTAGAGAGTTCAGAAAGCCAGAAGAGCTGGTGAGATGGTCTGAGGGATGAGTGAAATAGAGCAGTGTTGCTGTTGAAGAGGGAACCACATGGCTCAGTATTTTTTGTTACCTGTGTTTGCTGTGTGAAACTGAAACCCCTGCATGGGCAAGTTTTGAGAACTTTTAGTTTCCAGTTAAATAAAAAGTTGTCTGGCAAGCTCTAAAATGAAGCTGCCATGGTCTTGCTCACAAAATGCTACAACTACTGTGCTTGGATGCGGCCTAAGCAAGCAATTGAATCATCTGGATCCTTGCACAGAAGTGAGTACATGCCAGGATGTGCAGATCAGACAGAAAATTGCATGTAACAGGTAGTTTACTTGCATAAATTCATGAAGCCCATGCTGCCTTCTGTGGAGATCAAAGATTTCCTGTCAGAATTTGAAAGAGCCACAACATGGAACCATGTATGGGGGGAGATATCTGGGGGAGCCCTTATTCTAAATTCCGATAAGTTAGCTACCGACACCACCCGGCCACAGATGTAGGGATAAGGCCCTTGCCCCATAAACATGGGGAAAGGTTGCCTTTGGGGGGGCATTGCTCCCCCTTCCACTGACAGCATATGGCCTGGTATGGTCCAAAAGCTTAGTGGCACACTTACTGCTCCTTCTATCCTGGACAGCCAATCTGCATGTGCAGATAAGGGTCTGATATGGATTTTTAGTGGTAACCCAAATGCTTGTCTCCTTTTATTTTTTTATTGGAGCCCACTCAAAATTCATTCTAAACTCTCATCAAGGCTAAGGGTCTGGTAGGGACTTTTTTTAAATGCATGTGACCTGGTATAGCTCAATCTGATATTGATTTCAATGAGAACTCCATGCAAAAAAAAAATAAAAAATCATGGAGTCTCATTCAAAATCCATGCCAGACTCTTATCCTGTTTAAGGGTCTGGTATGGATTTTGAGGAAACCCCATACTATATAAGGAAAATATATGGTATGCCCCCCGCCCCCCCCCCCCAGTCTATACCAGACTCTTATCGAGGAATTCAGGCTGACTGGCCAGGAAAAAGGCTTGAAATGGGGCCCCCAGTGATGGCAACTTGTATTCATGTTGATGTTGACAAAGGCCTCATCCCCATATTCTTGCCACCATGAATGTGGAAGCCTATGGAGGGACTTTGAAATGTGGAAGCCCCTTTTAAAATAAGGGGCCTCCAGATATCCAGCTTTCCCCTACATACACTACTGAGAAAACATTTTAAGCAATTTTGAAAAAATGCTGTAAATTAAGAATGCTTTCAGAAAAAAAAATATTTTTATCAATAAACAAAATGGAAAGTAAATGAACAGAAGAGAAATCCAAATCAAATCAATATTTGGTGTTTTTGCCTTCAAAGCAGCATCAATTCTTCTAGGTACATTTACACACTGCTTCTGAAGGAACTCAGCAGGGTATTCCAAACATCTGGGAGAACTAACCAAAGATCTTAAGTTAATGTAGGCTGCCTCAAATCCTTCTGCCTCATCATGTAGTCCCAGACTTACTCAACAATGTTAAGGTCAGGGCACTGTGGGGGCAAAACCATCACTTTCAGGATGTTCTTCTAAAAGATAGTTTTTAATGACATTGGTTGTATGTTTGGGATCATTGTCCTTCTGCTGAATACATTTGGGACCAATCACACACCTCCCTGATGGTATAGCATGATGAATAAATGTAGCGCACCCCCTAAAGAGCCACGGTTTAACCAGGATCTCCCGCCCTGCAGAGCCAGATACATTTTTTTTCCGGCACTCTTGAGACAGAGAACAGTCCATGACTTTGTTTTTTTTTTATTTATTAACATTTTATTTCAAAATAGCATCCGATACAAGTTATGCATATCAGATAACAAAATACAAATATAAGTTTGACAGTTCAACATGAAAATTACTTTTTCTTGTTAGGTATCTTTCGGGCACTCATACATAACCCGGTTGATTGAGTGCATTTGAGATGAATCTCAAGTAAGACTATCAAGTGGTAAAACATAAGTAATGAGTCATAGCTTGTAGGGATTAGTCTAGCTTGACTTTCAGGATATGTGCGAGCCCAAGGTAACAAGAGCAAAGGGGGAAGAAAAAGAGAGGAAAAAAAAAAAAGGGGGGAGGGGGGGAAGGGAAATCGAACAAGAAAACAAACATTAGACAACCTGCTAGTTGAGTCATCTGCTGGGATTGAATGGTGATTTTATGTAATGTCAGTAATGGGTGTTTGAGGGTGGCCGAAGGCCGAGTCATCCCAGGCTTTCCATGTTTTGTGAAATTGGTCTGTCTTATCTTCATTTAAAGCAGTCATATACTCCATGGCTCTTATCTCAGCCACATTAGCAAGTAGCTGAGATTGTGTGGGGACTTCTTCTGATTTCCAAAGCCTAGGGATTAACCTTCTAGCTGCTGTCAGCATATGGGTGGCTAAATTTTTAACGCTCTTGGGAACATTTCCGAATGGAAGGCCCAGTAAGTACTGTAAGGGATCCAAAGGCAGATTTGTATCAAGGACCCGTTCCAGCACTCCCTGGACCATAGTCCAGTAGGTCTGTATCAAGGGACAGGACCAAAAAATGTGAGACAAGGAGCCAGTCCCCTCCCTGCAC
>BLSH010503359.1:401679-437297 GCA_018402905.1 Glandirana rugosa
GCCTCGAGGCTCGATGTCCCCTCTTTTGTCGCTGCCTCTGGGCCTACTTTATGGGGGTTTGGCACGGTGTCTCGTCTCTGTAGGGGGTGTTGTGGCCTCCATACAGAGCCTTCTCTTTCCTCCTGTTTGCAGGAGTATCTGACTGGCTTAAGAAACGAGAGAGGAGTGTACCCTCTCCCGTTCTACCGCGGCCGTCTCCTCGCCCCTTCCGGAGTCCGGTGATGTGTCTGGACGGTCTACGTCTCGGGGCTGGGCTGTGTCGTCTCCGTAGTGGAGTCGTGTTGAGAGGTGGGCTGTCGGGGAGTACGTTGTCGCTCTGTGGCACGGTTTGGGGGTATTTCATCCGGGTCTCCGTCGCTGTTTTCTCCCCTGTAGCTCGGAGCTCCGTCAAACGGCTTCCATCTGCGGCGCGCGCAAACCACGCCGCCCCTCCTATGTTGAGTTATTTTAAAGGGACAGCTAATTTACACTGTTATACAAGCTGTACACTCATTACTTTACATTGTTACAAAGTGTAATTTCTTCAGTGTTGTCACATGAAATGATATAACAAAATATTTACAAAAATGTGAGGGGCGTACTCACTTTTGTGAGATACTATATATATACACAGTAAAACCTTGGATTGTGAGTAACTTGGTCTGTGAGTGTTTTGCAAGATAAGCAAATTTTTTTTATAAATTTTGACTTGATTAACAAACGATGTCTTGATATACGAGTAGCGTCAAATCACAACTGAGTGTAAAAGAAAAGAGAGATGCCTCTAAGTGTAGCAATATGGATACATTTAATGAAGATACATCATTTAGCAACTCACACTGTTGATGATTAAAGGAGGCACATCTAAGTATGCAGCTGTCCACATAGACCATCCTCCGCACTGTCAACATCATCCCTTCCACGCTGAACTCCACGAGCGATACAAGCCTCGCTTTCAGATTGCTCTACTGCAGGGTAGTCTTCCCGGTCACTGTTGCAGACTGACAGCAGTGAGAGACGGCGGTACGGAGGACTGTCTATATGGGAAGCTTTACCCCGGATGCTTGCATACTTAGATGTGCCTGTGTTAATCATCAACCATGTGCGTTGCTAAATGTTGTACCTTCATTAACCACTTGACCACTGGGCACCTAAACCCCCTTCCTAACCAGACCAATTTTCAGCGCTCAGTGCTCTCACATTTTTAATGACAGTTACTCAGTCATGCAACACTGTACCCATATTAAATGTTTCTCCTTTTTTCACACAAATAGAGATTTGTTTTGGTGGTATTTAATTACTACTTTGTTTTTGTTTGTTGCTCTATAAATTAAAAAAGACAGAAAGTTTTGTAAAAAAAAATGCATTTTTCTTAGTTTCTGTTATAAAATTTTGCAAACTAGTAATTTTTCTTCAAAAAATGTATACTGTTACATATCTTTGGTAAAAAAAACCCAAATTAGTGTATATTATTTGATATTTGTGAAAGTTATAGAGTCTACAAGCTATGGTGCCAATCACTGAAAATGAATCGCAGCTGATAACACGTGATGTACTGATGGTCTATCTCATTTCTTGAGACACTAAGTCTGTGTTCACACAATGACGATCCAACTTCGGCTTTACTAGGTGACTTACCATGCCTCTTCAAAGTGACTTCAGCGTGACTTCAGCGTGTCTTTGGGTGACTTACAACGAGACTCCATGCCAGGCGACTCCATGCCAGGGTCACGACTAGACGCCCTGGACACATGCTACATAGAGGAGGACCTTTTCTTAGGAGGCTATATCACAATCTTTTAGATATTCGGGATGCGAATGTGGTTGGGTATTAGCTTCCTTCCCATTGTGTTTAAAGGGGCCGTTCTTCCTTTTTTCATATAATCACCCACCGTGAAGCCAGCAGTTCCAGGAATCCATGCGCTACGTTCAGGGCACCCCTGAGGGGATATATCTGGTGGGTTATTTCTTCTCTCCCCCCTTTTCTCTCCGCATGTGGCATGCTAACTTTAGAAACGGATCGCCTGAGGAAGCAAAAAGCGAAACGTGTCGCAATCTTTTTGTGGCAAAAGAAGCTTTTTTCATTTTGGAGCCCTTAGATTACACTGGTTGCCTATTTGAGGACGACCGGTTACTGGACTGATTTCGTTTAGTTATGCTTACAGTGCCATTTGTATTGATTGCTACATTTTATATTATATGTGTTGAACTTTTTATGTAATGGAATAAATACTGATTTTACTTATAGTTCACTGTTTCATGTTTCTGCTTGGGAGACCAGAGTGACAACCTATAAAGTCCCAACTTTCCTCTCTTTTTGGTTTTTGTTTGCACTTCCCCAGGGATGTGGTGTCACAACCAGCAACATTCACCTCTTACATTTTTTGTACCCATATTAAATTGTTCTCCTTTTTTCACACAAATAGATATTTATTTTGGTGGTATTTAATCACTATTTTGCTTTTGTTTGCTGCACTATAAATTAAAAAAAGCCAGAAAATTTTGTAAAAAAGAAATGCATTTTTTTCTTTGCAAATTAGTAATTTTTCTTCATAAATTGTGGGCAAAATTTATACTGTTACATATCTTTGGTAAAAATAACCCAAATAAGTGTATATTATTTGGTATTTGTGAAAGTTATAGAGTCTACAAACTATGGTGCCAATCACTGAAAATGAATCACAGCTGATAACACCTGATGTACTGATGGTCTATCTCATTTCTTGAGACACTAAGCCTGTGTTCACACAATGACGATCCAACTTCGGCTTTACTAGGTGACTTACAACGTCACTTCAAAGTGACTTCAGCATGACTTCAGTGTGTCTTTGGGTGACTTACAACGCGACTCCATGCCAGGCGACTTTGCCTGTGGCCAGTCAGAGAAGGGAGGGAGGGGGGTTGCCTTGGTAAATTCTTTTATTTTTTCTGTAAGCCGCTTGAATATAGATGGGGATCCGACTTGGATGCGACTTCTATTGAATTCTATGGGCACAAGTTGGAAAGAAGTCATCTTGAAGTAGTGCAGGAACCTTTTCTGATGTCAGAGCGTTCAGTAGTGTACATTACGATGGCTCCCATTCACTTCAATGGGATTTCAGATGTCAAGTGACTTGGGGCGACTTGAGGTGACTCAAGTCAGAGAGCAAGTCGCCCCTGTGTGAACGGGCAGTAACAAGCCATGAAAGTACAAATATCCCACCAAAGTACCCCTTTTTGGAAAGTAGACATTCCAAAGTATTTAGTAAGAGGTATGATGAGTTTTTTTCCCCACAATTCTTTGCAAAATTAAGATTTTTTTTTCACAAAATTGTCATATTAACAGGTTATTGCTCATTTACTGTGACGTACTGGGCTGCAGGTCAGTATTCTAACATGATAACAACCCCAAACACACCTCCAAGACAACCACTGCCTTGCTAAAGATGCTGAGGATAAAGGTGATGGACTGGCCCAGCATGTCTCCAGACCTAAACTCTTTTGAGCATCTATGGGGCATCCTCAAATGGAAGGTGGAGGAGAGCAAGGTCTCTAACATCCACCAGCTCCATGATGTCATCATGGAGGAGTGGAAGAGGACTCCAGTGGCAACCTGTGAAGCACTGGTAATATCCATGCCCAAGTGGGTTAAGGCAGTCCTGAAAATAATGGTGGCCAAGCAAAATATTCACATTTTGGGCCCGATTTGGACATTTTCACTTAGGGGTGTACTCACTTTTGTTGCCAACGGTTTAGACATCAATGGCTGTGTGTTGAGTTATTTTGAGGGGACAGCAAATTTACACTGTTATACAAACTGTACACTCACTACTTTTTTTTTTTTTAAAAGGTGTTTATTTTTGATTTTTCAGAAACAAGTACAAAACAGTACACACATAAAAAGGAGAAAACAAGGCACTCACAGCAAGTAGTGCAGGTTGAAATCATCAAAATACAATTAGGTGTATTCAAGATAGTTGGCATTAAGTCACTCAGTCCCAAAAGCAGCTCAGTAAAGCCTTGACCAGACCTAGCTGGTTCCTTTAGTGTTGTCTGGCTTGGGATAGACCAGAGATTATGCATTTTATCACAACATGAGAATGTAAACAATAGGCGGCTGTAGATGCAGCCAACATAACACTCATACACACCACACATACAACCATACAATCATCCTTCCACACTAGTGCCGCAGACCCCAGAATGTAGCTTTCTCCACACAGTCCTCAAGTGTTGTATTCATATGGTTGCCCCAGCCGGAAGCCGCCTTCCCCAAAAAGTTTTGGGAGCATCCAACCAGGGGCGCCAAATTTTTTCACACTTTTAGTACATGCTCTATTTTTGTAGATCATTTTGTATTTAGGCAATTTCCTCTCAATAAGCTGATATACCATGCGAGCTCTAGGGGCAAGTGCATCCTTCCAATGTAACAATATGACCTTATGGGCGTAATATAGGATAATATGGATCAGAGTTCTAACACAGGACCTTGGGACAAATTCATTGAGAATGGCTAGCATACCCATCTCTGTGGTCCACCATAGTTCATCCTCTCCAATTTTTCAGGAGTAAAATGTAGGTGGTGTATAAATTTGAATTGGGTGAATCGGTCTGCAGTATTAATAATATCTTGTAAACATACCTCTGTACCCTCATCCCAGCTCTCCACCGAGAGCTCAGGTAATAACCTCTGCTATTTGTTGTATGCGTTTTTAAAGGGGTCAACCCCTGACCGGGAAAGTTTGTTATAAAATGTAGTGACCAACTTAGAGAGTTCTTCATATGATAGAAGATCCCCAACTGGGGAATCTTGGAGATCTATGGTCAAGGATCCAAACTGGGCCCTGACCGCATGTCGGAGTAAAAGGTATTAAAAAATAATTTATTGTCAATATCGTGGCCCATTTTTAGGTCTGCAAATGTCATGAAGACGTTACCCTGAATAACATGAGATAAATGATGGATCCCATGCCTGGACCACCAGCCTGAATCAGGGTGACCACAGAGCTCTCGAAGATTCGGGTTGTGCCAGAGAGGTGTATTTGGTACCCACTTCCCTGAGGAGGTGGTGAGCATTTTTTCTCCCTCCTTCCAAGCCCAGAACCCCACGTCAATGGGTGAATGCCTAGAACATTTCGATTTCACTGTTCTATGAAGTTCATCTGTTATGGGTCTATTCAGGGCATGCAGGGCCAGTAAAAGAGCCGAGGAGGAGGTCAGAGGGTTGGAGTGTAACTAGTCGTAGATATAGGTAAGTTGAGAAGCTATATAATAGTTATAAAGGTTTGGGCACGCCCGGCCTCCCTCCGTCTTTTGCGCCGGCAGTGAGGTCTCCTCAAGAAAGTCGACACTATTGTTTCAATGGAGGAGAACAATTTTCTAGGAAGGGAGACCAGGGATGCACAAAAACAATAAAGAAACTTCGGGAGGAAAATAATTTTGAAGATATTGATTCTGCCAATCAGATAGAGGGGGAGCGTGGACCACGTCTGGAGCCTATCCGTCAATTGCTGGATAATTGGGGCAATGTTGAGCTCTACATATTTAGATGTATCTGGATACCTAAATACTTAAATGTTGTGGACAATTGTAGTTTGGTTTTACTAAGGTAGTCCTCTGTCTGAACAGAACCAATGGGAAAAGCCACTGATTTGTCCCATCTGACCCTCAGACCCGATACCTCCCTGAATTCCTCCACCACCTGCATCAGTTCATCAAACAAGCTTTCCCTGCCATCGGGGTATACCAAGGCATCGTCCGCATAGAGGGAAATCTTCTCCTCCAGCGGACCACAGCGGATGCCCCCAATCCCAGACACCTGCCGATCTGCCAGAGCAAAAGGCTCAATGGCAAGTGCAAACAGGAGTGGGGAGATGGGGCACCCCTGTCTAGTACCCCGTTTTAAAGGGAATGGCTGGGAGACATCCCGATTGGTGCGGACCCTCGTTCTGGGGTCCGCATATAACACACAAACCCACTCAATAAATCTAATACCAAAACCCATCTGTGCCATGGTCTCCCATAGGAAAGACCAGCGCACAGTGTCAAATGCTTTTAATACTTCTAGCGACAGCACCAGCCCATTATGTTGCATAGAGGAGGCCCCATGGATATGCAGGTACAGCCTGCGGATATTATCAAAGGTATTCCTTCCCGGCATAAAGCCGGCCTGGTCAGGTTGCACTAGTGAAAGAATCACCTGTTGTAGTCTAAGTGCCAAAATCTTTGCCAGTATTTTTGCATCATTGTTAAGAAGCGATATTGGGCGGTATGACCACACAGCAATTTGTTCTTCCCTGGCTTTGGTAGGACCACAATCAGAGCCTCATTCATGGAGCTAGGGAGGACACCCTGTTGAAGTGCAGCCTGGAAGGTTGTCAGGAGTCTGGGGGCTGGGTCCGAGATGTATGAGGGGAGGCCATCAAGGCCAGGTGACTTTTTGGGAGGTAGGGATCTAATGGCCTTCTCCACTTCCTCCTCCATTAAGGGTTTCTCCAAAAGAGTTCTTTGAACATCAGTAAGTGTGGGGAATTCTAGAGAGGAGAAAAACCCAACAAAAGCAGGCTCCGGGGGAACCATGTGATCATCATACAGATTCTGATAATAGGAGGTGAAACCTGGTTTATTTGTTGGGGTCCGTGGTCATTGTCCCATCCGCTAATTGTATTTCTGCGATTGTGTTGTCTTGGTAGTCAGTGTGGGCTAAATAGGCTAACAGTCTCCCATTTTCCCCCCCATGTTCATGAAGTCGGGCCGACGGGTATAATTGATGTGTTTTCATCAGGTCAACCATATGCAGTTGTATTGCTCTATGTGCTTCAGTCAGCATGCCCTTACAGTAGGGTTCGCCGCATGTAGGGAGGTAGCTTGCGCCAGTGCCGTCTGCAGCATTACCAGGGTTATCCGTTTTGTTTGTCTATAGTGCTTAATGCGGGAAATATAGGAGCCCCTTAATGTCGCCTTAAAGGCGTCCCACACTGTCCCCTCGTCTCTTGAGTCAGCGTTGAGCATCCAAAAATCTGCCATATCTCCCTTAATAGGTTCTTGAATTTCAGCCGTGGAGACCCACAAGGGGCTGAGTCTCCAGTACCGAAACATGGGACGGTGTCCCACAGCGAGACCCACCAGCACCAAAGAGAGATCAGAAACTGTCTGTGGCGAGTAAGCTATTGAGGTGACAAATCTCGAGCCATCCTTCGAAGCTAGGGCATAGTCTAATCTGGACAGTGCTCCATGAGATCTGGAATGGCAGGAGAACACCTTTGTCTCGGGGGACTTCCACCACCATAAATCTACATATCCATAGGCCTCGCACCATTTGCTAAACAGTTTAGACTCTGACTGAGCAGGTCTCAATTTATCCATAGACGGTTGCAGCACTGAATTGAAATCACCAAATATAAATGTAGGACATACAGATAGTGCTGAGAGCTTTGCGCTCAGATCCGTGAACACTGCAGCCGTGACCGGCGGGGGGACATAAACATTTACCAGGAGGAGTGGGGTATTGTGTATTTCAAAATATATGGCAAAGTACCTCCCTTCCGGGATCACGTACGACCTGGTGTCAGGAATAAGGGAGACCCTTGCGCATTAGGATTGACACTCCCCTGGCATAGGTAGAGAAAGTGGCATGAGATGCGCCACCCAATGCTTTTTTGATGCTAATATTTTTGCACCCATGAGATGCGTCTCCTGGAGACAAAGGATATGCGGTTTGGGTTGTTTAAGCTGTTCAAAAACTAGAGCTCTCTTGAACTTAGAATTCAGTCCGCGGACATTCCACAAACATACAGTTATTTCAGACATTTTGTTGGCAGAGAAAATACCACCAAAACACTGTGTAAGAGGGGAAAGTATGGCCCCATGGGTCCCCTTAGTGGGGGGCCTGGGCCCGTCATGGCTGCAGAGCAGTTTGACTGGGTCAACGGCACAATCACAATCATCCATCCATACAACATTCCCACAACTAAACCTATGTACAACATATAACTCAGGCCTCCCCAATAGGAGGGCAACACCCCTGCCCAACTCCTGAAAAACAGGAGTGAGCTTAGACCCAAAATTTGTACCATGCATGGGGTGCATGGCCAGTGCCCATGGAAACAGTAGCTTAAAAAACGAGAAAACCCAAAAAATTCCAAAAAGCTGGTAAGAAAATGACCAGGTACATCCAACAGTGGGAGTATGCAAGGAGGTAGATAAATCCCCTTCTCCTGGCAGCTCCTACCATCCGGTGGTAAAGCAATGCATGGACCCTCCTGTAGGGAAACAATTAGGCCGAACCTTCAGGAGTTATTTCGCCAAAGTGTCAGTTCCATAAAAGTCACGTAGTAAATAAAAGGCGTCATGGAGTGCAACCCTTAACTTTTAAGCTTGAACTGCCTGTGGGATCCTCTTCATGCTGCCGCTCGTGGAGGCTGTGGTAGGGATTCCCACCATGATTGCACACTCTCCGGGGATTGGAAAAAAGGGGCTTTGCCCTGGTAGGGGACCCTGAGGGTGGCAGGGAACAACATGGAATAAGGAATGGCCTGGTCACGTAGCTTCACTTTGATGGACTGGTAGTTCGCTCTCATCTTGCCACCGAGTAGTCACCTGGGCATTATTGATCTGGAGACTGCCCTTTAGCCTAGCCATACGAAGGATGGAGTCCCGATCTTTATAATTCAGTAGTCGAATGACCATCATGTGGGGCGGGCTGCCTACGGGAAGATGGCGACATGGGACCCTGTGTGCCCTTTCAATCACAAAACAGGAGGATAGATGTTCATGGCCGAACTCCTGTTGCAGCCAGCTCTCCAAGAAGGCCACCGGGTCCGTCCCCTCCACCCACTCCGGGAGCCCAACCAGGCGCAGGTTATTTCTGCGTAGGCGGTTCTCTATATCCTCCAATTTCCCCTCTAATGCTGAGATCTGACCGCCATGAGCATTGATCTTTGGGGGCAATAGAGCTACTGCGCCCTCCATAACGCTAATGCGACATTCCGTCTCAGTGACCCTGTCCCGCACTCGGTGCAAGTCCTGTCTGAGTATGGCTATGTCTATTTTTATCCCGTCCACTTTCCCCATGAGGTCGTGTGGTTTACCTTGATGGTGTGGAGGACATCCGCCAGCGTCGGGTCCGGATCCGCATCCACTACATCGTCTGCATTGGAGACCTGCAATGTCAGGAGTGGGGGGCCCAGGAGGTCTGGAGACTGCGGTGGGGAGGGATCCAAGGCATCCCCAAACAGCTCCGGTGTAGATGCAGGTGAGAGGTCCGGCGCCATGAGGTTGCGCCCGCCATCTTGACCGGAGTGAGTGTCGACATTCATCTTCACGGGGGGTTGTTTTTTTCTCTTTCCCATCCACCAAAAGGAGCCCCACTGGTATCAGAGATCCCACTGAGTAGAGACAGGCAAGTTAGGTGAAGAAAAAAGGAGAATCGGCCCAGGATTGAGCAGGATTGCTGGAGGAGAGTCCGGAGCTGCTCAGGAACACGTTCGCTTGCATGCTGCGCTAGGCCACGCCCCCGTACACTCACTACTTTACATTGTAGCAAAGTTTCATTTCTTCAGTTTTGTCACATGAAAAGATATAATATAATATGTACAAAAATGTGAGGGGTGTATTCACTTTTGTGAGATACTGTATATATACAGTTGTGCTCATAAGTTTACATACCCTGGCAGAATTTATGATTTCTTGGGCATTTTTCAGAGAATATGAATAACACAAAAACATTTCTTTCACTCATGGTTAGTGTTTGGCCATTTATTATCAATCAACTATGTTTACTATTTTTAAATCATAATGACAACAGAAACTACCCAAATGACCCTGATCAAATATGTACATATCCTGGTGATTTTGGCCTGATAACATGCACACAAGTTGACACAAAGTGGTTTGAATGACTATTAAAAGTAACCATGCTCACCTGTGATCTGTTTGCTTGTAATTAGTGTATGCGTATAAAAGGTCAATGAGTTTCTGGACTCCTGACAGACACTTGCATCTCTCATCCAGTGCTGCACTGACGTTTCTGGAGTCATGGGGAAAGCAAGAGAATTGTCAAAGGATATGTGGGAAAAGGTAGTTGAACTGTATAAAACTGGAAAGGGATATAAAAAGATATCCAAGGAATTGAGAATGCCAATCAGCAGTGTTCAAACTCTAATCAAGAAGTGGAAAATGAGGGGTTCTGTTGAAATCAAACCAGTGTCAGGTAGGGTCAAAACTTCTAACCAGAAAGCGAACCCCATTGAAGTCTATGTGAGCCAAACAGAAATAAATCAAAAGTGCCCATTTTGAAGGCTTATATACAAGTATTTGGCCCTAAAAGTGGTATGGGGGTCAAAGTACTGCCTTCAGAACATGTTGCAATGCAAACATTTTTTAAAAACAATAGTTTTTTCATGAGCAGTGATTTTAATGATGCTTAAAGTGCAACAATAACAATGAAAAAATCCTTTAAATATAGTGTCTGAGGATCCCCTTAATCTGCCTGTAAAGTTGTGCATCTGTAGCATGCATAGAACATGCTGTAGGAACATTTTAATTTCAAAAGAAAAAAAAATCTAGTAAAATCATATTTAGATTGACTTGCAGGTGCAATTGCCGGCACCCGGCTATTGAAAAAGAAAAAGAAAGAAAAAAATGGTGATTGCCCCCCCCCCCAAAGTTCATATCAGACCCTTCAAGTCTGGTATGGATTTTAAGGGGAACCCCACACCAAAATTAAAAAAAATGGTATGAGGTACCCCCCAAACTCTATTACAAGACCCTTATCTGAGCATGCAGCCTGGCAGATCATGAAAGGGGGGGTGAGAAAACACCTCCCCTCCTGAACCATACTAGGCCACTTGCTCTCAACATGGGGGGTGGATGCTTTAGGGCAGGGGAGCTCTGCCCCCCCACCCCAAAGCACCTTGTCCCCATGTTGATGGGGACAAGGGCATCATCTCCAAAACTGTGGCTGGTGGTTGTTGAGGTCTGCGGGTGGGGGGCTTATTGGAATCTGGAAGCCCCCTTTAACAAGGTACATAGTACCCCTACCCATTCACCAAAAAAATGTGAAAAAGTAATAAAAACACAGAGACAGTTTTTGGCAATTTGGCAGTTTTTGGCAATTGCTTTATTAAAAGAACAAAAAATAAAAAAAATAGTGTCCCTCAGATGTAAATCCATTGCCAATCACGCTCCCTCCATCTATGAAGGCTGGCTGCCTACTGCAGGCTCTACCGTTTGACATTTATTGTATAGGTAATAGCGGGGCCACTTGGTGACGTCACCTGGTGGCACCGCCTTACTTGGGACATCAAAAAACAAGTGCATGATGGGTCTACAACGTCCCAAGGAGGGAGCAGTGCCACCAGATGACATTGCCAGGTGGCTCCACAAACACCTGCCAAAAACCCTGCAACTTCAGGTTTTGCACAAATGGGCCAAACAGCCAATTTTCGGCCTGAACTCATGCTCAGGCCAAACCATTCTCCCAACACTAATGAGCAGCAGCAGGATGAAAACAAAGGAGTTACCCAAATAAGTCACATACATATACACATACATATTTGGAGTATAAATTCTCTTGTCTGATCAGACTATCATTTTTAGGTTTAGCTAATATTACTAGGTGTGTTAGAAATCCAACCATGTTAAACAATCTGAGAACACTATCCCCTTAGTAAAGCAGGGCTGTAATAAAAGAATGATTTTCACTAACAGAGACTGGGAACTGTATTTATAGCATTAAGGATGGCGCAAAATAAATTGCAATTCTAGAGGAAATCTTTTGCCATGGACCTAGACTGAGTCCAACATTCAAGTTTCAGGATGATAATGAATAAACATGCTGACAAGTCTACATTGGAGTGGCTTAAAACGAACAACATTAATGTCTTAAGGGCGGTACACACAGGCTGAATGTCGGGTGGCATCGAAAGAAACTGTCCGCCTTTCGGCCCGTGTGTATGGCAGCTGGTCTGACAGAAGCTGTTCGTTTGGCCTGCTTTTGTCAAAGGAGCATGACCAAAAAAGGTCTGAGAGTGCTGACCAGTGTGTTCTGGCGGGGATGGGGGGTCATCCCACTTTCAGAACACAATAGCTTATCAGGGGAGATTGCTATACTATCATCACATAGTTCAGCAGCTCCTCCTGTGTTGTTTTTTTTTTTTTTTTTTCATTCAACTGAACAAAAAGCTAGTAGCGTGTACAAGACTTTAAAATTTTCCCAGTCATCCAACTTTTTGGCCTTTTGAGAGTTTGATGCTAAAGTGAACCATTCTGTTTCCCCTTCTCAATTGACAGAGCTAGGCCTCCCAAAAAAAGAAGGGGAAAAACGTTTGTGTTCAAAACTGAAAGGCATTTACCTCCAAAACAGCTGGCAGCTCTATATACAGCTGTATATTAGCACTTTTATGTAGTATATGATCAAATTAATAAATAATATACTCAAATATAGTTTTCAGTCAAATAAATTGAAAAAAACATTGTCTGTAGATTTAAACAAGACAATATGTAATACTTAAAAATGTCTGAAGTTACTGTAAAATTTTAATTTGTCTGTTAACACCATTTGCTTCTTTAAACAAACTCATGGTATTTGTGTGTATGCATCTGTAAAATTCACAAGACTGATATTAAGCAGATGTTAGACTGCATTTGTCAATCTTGTCGAAGCATGCAGGTGCTAATGTGTTATAATTATCCCTTCAGGCATTTGTTATTTGGAATTATGGATCCCACCTAGTCAATCATAGATGTAATTGTTAAGCTACTTTATAGCTAATACATCAAGTAATCACCAAATCAAGATTTAATATTTAACTTTTATCAATATCATAAATTATTTTTTTCAGAAGCATAACATTTTCAGTTTTCTAAAGGCATGTCATTGGACAGGATTAGCAGGGAAATTTATAAGCATTATAAGCACTGTTGGACTTCATCCAGTCTTTGAAACCTAGGGATTTTCTTTCATGCTCTCTTCCGCAAATTAAACTCTATGTATAGCCTCTTAAAGAACCAATCATGCCCTTTTGGTTTTACATGCCTTTTTTTAGGAGAAGGCCTGCCTGTGAAAACTCCTTATATAAAGGAGTGAAAGACGGATTTAGGCATTCTCAAAGATGCCTGCCTACAACATAAGGGTGCATATCTAGGAGAGTTGCAGTAAAGTAAAGCCATTTTGGCAAAAAAAGTTTTCAATGCCTACTGCTGTATGCAATCTACACAAGTGAAAATGTCTCCTCATCTTTTGTTGTCAGCTTCTTAATGTAAACAAGAACATTAAAGCTGATATCCTGAGATTGTTTTTCATGCCCTGAACAACTATTTCCAGAATGTGAAAATTCACAGAAACTCTATTACTTACTATGTCAGCTACTATTATTATTATTAAGTATAAAAACACAAGCAAGAGCGCGTTCACAAGCCTAGTGCATTATCCCATATATCATTTATTGAAAATAAAATATACTCACAAACCATGTGAAACAAACAGCATATCAAGCAACACATCCCTAGCACAGTTGTTCATCAGACTCAGCATACTCCAGAGCTCGGGAGAACTCTATCAGGATCCTTGCTGGCTTACATGTTTTGAGGGTTATTATTATTAGTATATTATTATACAGCATTTATATAGTGCCAACAGTTTGCACAGCTCTACAATAAAGAAGGGACACAGTACAATTACAATACAGTTCAATACAGAAGGAATAGGAGGACCCTGCTTGTGGTGCTTACAATCTAAAGGGAGGGGGAGAGTTATACTCTCTTCTTCAGAGCCAAACATGAGATGAACAACCATGCTATGGATGCGTAGCTTGATTTGCTGCTTCTCTCACATGGTTTGTGAGTATATTTTATGTGGATTATCAATCAAATGTATATGGGATAATGCACTAATCTGGTGAACCCTCTCTTGCTTGTGTTGTTATAGTTGATTTCCGGGACTCCCCTAGTCCACAGAGAGAAGCAAGGCTTGGAGTATCCATGTTCTACGTTGGGAAGCAGATGCATTTAAAGTATTGTTACTTGACTATCAAACTCATGCGCAGGAGGTGATGTGTTCTGTATAACTACTATTATTAATCATATGGAAAACTTACTGGCAGATGACATTGATTGTAGAAACTCTTTTTGGTTAGTGTTGTCGGGATGGATACTGATCTGTTTCTCAGTATTTCTTCAGTTCATATTAGACTGTTAGAGCCTGTTTGGGCAATGCTGCTTAAGATCCTTTCATTTCCTAGGTGTGGTATTACCAACATCATCCTCTGTGCTCCTTATCAGGTGTAAAGTTTGGTAAACTTAAAACAAAGAGGTTTTTATTTTCAACAGGAAATCAAAGTAAGGCTTCCAGCAGCACACAGAAATGAAAATACAAAAGAAAGTCCACCTATCTTGAGCACAAGATAAATGTAAAAGTAAAAAGGCACATACAGTTCGTGGACGGGTCTTCATCCAAGATTTAGCACAATCCTCATTAGCTATTTTAGCGGCCTTCAGCACACTTGCAGCTCTCCAAAAACCAGGTGTTTCCACACAACTCCTCCTCACCACCCCACCTAACATTACTTCCTGTCTTTAAGAGCTTCTTCCTGAAGGCTCTTAACTCTGTGTGTGCTGGAGTTCATGTAGTCAGGAGTGGAGGCCCTTCCCACCCGAATATCACTTCCCATATAGCTCTCTACTAACACAGAGTCAGTCCTCTCCTTAATATGCCTATCCCGGGAATTCCTCACCCATCTCGGGTGACCCCCTGAATATGTCCACACTTCCCTTGAAGGGATTATAACCTGAATACTGGTGCTATATAGCATCTGTCCATGACCCAACCTTGGCATCCTGTACACAGATTTAGGTGGTGGTATGGATCTTCCTGTCAAATCTTCTCTTCCCCTCCTTCCTCCCCCATCTCTTTTATTTTGCTTGTACTGTTATTCAGATCAGATCTTAAGATTGTACTTGTGCTTATTATCCATGGCTTAATGATGAGCATGCATAGACCTACTTTGTATTATTCTATTTGATTGTGTTTGTGATGCTATATGTAATTTATAAAACCAAATAAACATATATTTAACCAAAAAAGTCTCCAGTTTTAATTCAGGAATATTTAAAAAATTAAATAGTTATGGGAGCAAAAGTGCAAAATAGTTTCTTTTTTCTTAGGTGTTGATATCCTTTTATCAACATTATTGTTTTTTGAAATATTGCTGTTGCTTAGACCAGTGGTCGCCAACCTTTCGGACCTCACGGATCACTAAACACAGTTTTGAATCCCACAGATCACTAACATGTATTTTACATGCCTAATACACACAATGCTCCGGCTCTCTGAATATTGCATTACTTACATCCAAACAGCAGACTGAGGCTGGGTACACACCTATGCGAATTGGATGTGGCTTACATCATATCCAATTTGCATGATACTTGTTTTCAGTGTGTCAGGTTCACATCTGTGCGGTGCATTCACACTCCGCATTGCACAGAAAACGTTTCAGTTTTCTGTGCAGTGAGGTGCGAATTCCCAGGCCATTATGTTCAATGTGAGCGCATGTGACCCGCAGATGTTCTTTGCATTGAACGGCAATTCTACAGGGATCTTTCCCCCTCCTCTTTCCCCCTCCTCACTGCACCTCCCCTCCCTCCCCCTTCCCAAACAACTGATGCACTGTGAGAACGGAGGCGCCTGTCCTCTGTCAATTAGGCTGGAATTCGCACCGCTATGGTGTGAATCCAGCCTTAAGGGAATGTTCTCTTACTCCAAATGATTATGGTTGGATCAGGTAATGACCTTATGTCAGGAGACCCTGGTCATTCTCTGACAGAAGTT
Organism: Glandirana rugosa; assembly: GCA_018402905.1. NCBI lineage: Eukaryota > Metazoa > Chordata > Amphibia > Anura > Ranidae > Glandirana > Glandirana rugosa. The sequence goes on from BLSH010503359.1 coordinate 417,467, forward strand.
GGTCCGTGAAAAGCAGTTTTACCCAAATACTTGCTGTATTGCCTCCCTCACCCCCAGAGATGAGCAAATAATAAAAATGTTCATGGATTTTACACCCAGAATGAGCTCTCCTATAAAAAAAGTTCCCCTATGAATTTCGAAACCTGCAAATGAGTAATAGGATATTAACCACTTCAGCCCCGGAAGGATTTCACACTTTAGGACCGGAGCCCTTTTTGCGATTCGGCGCTGCGTCCCTTTAACTGACAATTGCGCGGTCGTGCGGCGTTGTACCCAAACAAAGTTTGTGTCCTTTTTTTTCCACAAATAGAGCTTTCTTTTGGTGGTATTTGATCACCGCTGCGTCATTTCTGATCGCCGCTATAAACAAAAGAAGAGCGACAATTTTGCAAAAAAATCCAAATTTCTTACGTTTTGCTAAAATACAAATCCAAAAAAAATATATAAAAAAACATTTTTTTTCATCGGTTTTGGCCGATTTATATTCTTCCTCATATTTGTGATAAATAAAATCGCAATCGGCGTTTATTGATTGGTTTGCGCAAAAGTGGTCGCATTTACGGATGATGAGAATTCATTTTTGGGGTTTTTATTTTTTTATTTTTTACTAGTAATGGCGGCGATCTGCGATTTTTAGCGGTACTGCGATATTTCAGCGGACATGTCGGATAATTTTGACACTTTTTTGGGACCATTGGCATTTATACAGCGATCAGTGCTATAAAAATGCACTGATTACTGTGTAAATGCCATTGGCAGTGAAGGGGTTAACCTGCAGGGGGCGCTCTAAGGGTTAACAGTGTTCCCTGGGCGTGTTCTAACTGTGGGGGGACTGCCCTAACAGGAGAAGGGAAGTGATCACACCTTCCGTGTAGAGGAAGGCTGTGATCACAGCCCTTCCCCCTTTCACAGAACGGAGGTCCGTGTTTACTTACACGGACCTCCGTTCTTTCACTCCGGGGGGGGGGCATCGCGGGTGGTTGGCGCTCGCGCGCTCACTGTGCTCGATCTCGCGGCCGCCGTCATATAACGGCGATCCGCGTTACAGAGCCACTCTGTCGCCTTCAATTGCCGACCAGCGGTCGGCAAGCGGTTAAAATGGCTTCTTGTGTGCGTAATGCGAATGTTTTGTAACTTTAGAAAATGTTTTTATTAGTGGATTTTGTATCTGATTATTTGATACTGTATATATATATTACTATACAAAAGATTTAGGAAGTTGTGAAAAATGCTGTAAAATAAGAATGCTTTCAGAAATAGAAGTATTAACAAAATTGAAAATAAAGTAAATGAGAAAATGAACAGAAGAGAAATCCAAATCAAATCAACATTAGATGTGACCACCCTTTGTCTTCAAAACAGCCTCAATTATTCTAGGTACACAGTTTTTAAGGAACTTGGCAGGTAGGTTGTTACAAACATCTTGCAGAACTAACTACAGATCTTCTGTAGATGTAGGCTGCCCCGAATCCTTCTGTTTTTTCATGTAATCCCAGACAGACTTGATGACGTTGAAATCAGGGCTCTGTGAGGGACAAACCATCACTTCCAGGACTCCTTGTTCTTCTTTACGCTGAAGATAGTTTTTAATTACATTGGCTGTACTTTTGGGGTCATTGTCCTGCAAAATACATTTGGAGCCAATCACATGCCTCCCTGATGGTATGGCGTGATGGATAAGTATCTGCTTGTATTTTTCAGCATTGAGGTCACCTTTAATCCTGACCAAATCTTCAACTTCATTTGCAGAAATTCAGCCCCAAACTTAAAAGGAAACTCCACCATGCTCCATTGTTGCCTGCAGACACACATTTTTGTACCACTCTCCATCCCTTCAGGTAACAAACTGCCTCCTGTCACAGCCAAATATTTCACATTTTGATTCATCAGTCCAGAGCACCTGCTGTCAATTTTCTGCACCCCAGTTGGAGGTATTGCTTTTTAGCTGCAATTCTTCCATGAAGATCACTTCTGGCCAGACTTCTCTGAGTGGTAGATGAGTGTACCTGGGTCCCACTGGTTTCTGTCAGTTCTGTGCTGATGGCACTGCTGGATATCTTCCGATGTCGAAGTCAGTAAGCATGATGTATCTTTTATCTGCTGCATTAGGTTACCTTGGTCAACCACTGTGTCTACAGTCCTCAACATTGCCTGTTTCTCTGTGTTTCTTCAAAAGAGCTTGAACAGCACATCTTGAAACCCCAGCGTGCTTTGATATCTTTACCTGGGAGGAAACCTTGCAGATGCAGTATAACTACCTTTGTGTCCTGCTGCTGTGTTCAGTCTTACCATGGTGTATGACGTGTGACACAGAACTTTCCTCTATAACCTCACCTAATAGCAAAGTTTAGTTGTTCCTCACCCAGTTTTAAGCCTCCTACACAGCTGCATCGGTTCAGTTAATAACTGTGTTTCAACCTACAAATGAAATTTATGATCATTAGCACCTGCTTGGTATAAATGGTTAATCATACACCTGATTCTAAAATGACAAAATCCCTAACTTTGTGCAAACGTACAAAGTGAGCTATTGTAAGTATTGATGCTAAAATGCAAAAAATGACATTGCACAAACTCTATATTATAATGTGTCTCATTAAATCATATATATTTTATAAACTGTGGTATGTACCATCACATATGAAGTGCATAGTTACAGTGCAGTCCATTTAAAAGTGCAAGTACAGTGAGGGAAAAAAGTATTTTTATACCCTGCTGATTTTGTACTTTTGCCCACTGACAAGGAAATGATCAGTATATAATTTTAATAGTAGTTTTATTTTAACAGTGAGAGACAGAATAACAAAAAACAAATCCAGAAAAACGCATTTCAAAAAAGTTATAAATTGATTTGTATTTTAATGAGTGAAATAAGTATTTGACCCCTTCTAAAAACATGACTTAGTACTTGGTGGTAAAACCCTTGCTGGCAATGACAGAGGTCAGACATTTCTTGTAGTTGGCCACCAGGTTTGCCCATATCTCAGGAGGGATTTTGTCCCATTCCTCTTTGCAGATCCTCTCCAAGTCATTAAGGTTTTGAGGCTGACGTTTGGTAACTCGAACCTTCAGCTCCCTCCACATATTTTCTATGGGATTAAGGTCTGGAGATTGGCTAGGCCACTCCAGGACCTTAATGTGCTTCTTCTTGAGCCACTCCTTTGCTGCCTTGGCCATGTGTTTTGGGTCATTGTCATTCTGGAATACTCATCCATGACCCATTTCCAATGCCCTGGCTGAGGGAAGGAGGTTCTCACACAAGATATGATAGTACATGGCCCTTTGATGTGGTGAAGTTGTCTTGTCTCCTTAGCAGAAAAACACCCCCAAAGCATAATGTTTCCACCTCCATGTTTGACGGTGGGGATGATGTTCTTGGGGTCATAGGCAGCATTCCTCCTCCAAACATGGTGAGTTAAATTGATGCCAAAGAGCTTGATTTTGGTCTCATCTGACCACAACACTTTCACCCAGTTCTCCTCTGAATCATTCAGATGTTCATTAGGAGACTTCAAACAGGCCTGTACATGTGCTTTTTTGAGCAGGGGGTTCTTGCGGGTGCTTCAGGATTTCAGTCCTTCACAGCGTAGTGTGTTGCCAATTGTTTTCTTGGGGACTATGGTCCCAGCTGCCTTGAGATCATTGACAAGATTCTCCCGTATAGTTCTTGGCTGATTCCTCACCGTTCTCATCAATTCCTGTCCAGAAGTGATGGTGGAAACCTGTATACTACCTTGTATCTGCATATACCAAGCGTTTATCACCAAACTGAATGTAAGAGTTAATATTTTTTAATAAATACTGTGATTTTAAATACTACCCCATGGGAGGTCACTATGCTTTACCTTAAACACTTAAGGACCAAGCCTCTTTTTGAGATTCGGTGTTTACAAGTTAAAACCCTATTTTTTTGCTATAAAATTACTTAGAACCCCCAAACATTATATTTTTTTTCTAACACCCTAGAGAATAATATGGCAGTCGTTGCAATACTTTATGTCACACCATATTTGTGCAGCGGTCTTACAAGCGTGATTTTTTAGAAAAAAATCACTTTTGTTGAGTTAAAAAATAAGACAACAATAAAGTTAGCCCAATTTTTTCCACATTGTGAAAGATAATATACACTGAGTTAATTTATACCTAAGATGTCATGCTTCAAAATTGCGCCCACTCGTGGAATGACTTTGGAACTTTGACAATTAAAAATCTCAATTGGTGACGTTTAAAATTTTCTACAGGTTACCAGTTTGAGTTACAGAGTAGGTCTAGTGCTAGAATTATTGTTCTCACTCTAACAATCGTGGCGATACCTCACATGTGTGGTTTAAACACCGTTTTCATATACGGGCGTGACTTAAGTATGCGTTAGCTTCTGCTTGCGATCTTGGCGGGACGGGACGCTTTAAATTTATTTGACTTTTTATTTTTACACTGTCCTTTTTAAAAAAAAAAATATGATCACTTTTATTCATATTACAAGAAATGTAAGCATTCCTTGTAATAGAAAAAAGCATGCCAGGACCTCTTAAATATGAGATCTGGAGTCAAAAAGACCTCGGATCTCATATTTACACTTAAGTGCAATATAAAAAAAAAAAAGTAAATGTCATTTGAAATAACAAATTAATAATTTTTCTCCTTTAAGAGCTATGGGCGGAAGTGACGTTTGACGTAGCTTCCGCCCTTAAATGCTATGGAGCAGAGTCGGCGGCATATTCCGCTCACTCGACATCCAGGCAGTGGGGGGGAGTGGACCTGATCGTCTCCGCTGCTACCGGCAGGTCTGGTAAGTGGTGGAGATGACAGGAAAGTGGCGGGAGGGGGGGTGGGCGCCTCTCCCACCCCCGATAAAAGTGATCTTGCGGCGAATCGGCCGCAGAGACCACTTTTATCCAAAAGCCGGCCGCCCGCTGTTTTAAAAAATACTGGGGTTATGGTAGCTATCTGCTACCATAGCAACGGTTTCAACGGCAAAGTACTGTGGTATAATGACGGCGGGCTGTCCAGAAGTGATTAATAAATGAATGCTGTGTGGTGGATGGAGCCTTAAAGAGACCATTACCAGGGAATATCCCAATAAATCCAAACGCATCAGAATGATCTGGAACCAGTCAAGGACTGGTGGAATAGCGCCCTAAGTATCAATGGAAGTGGTGGAACATCGCTCTGAGATTCTGTGTAATCAAAAATTGCATTTGATTACTCACTAAGTTGAGAGTTCTGGGAGCACAGAGGTGTTACAAGGAGGTGAAAATATACCATGCTGTTTATACAGTATATGTTCAGATGAGAAGAACTTTTTTTAACATTTTTATTGTGGAAATAAGAGTTCACAAATTACAAAAATAACATAACAAAGGAGGAGAGGGAAGTCCTCCCCTCATTGAAAAAGTATACATCTTACATGAGCACAGGTTTAGAGTTACATCTTGATGGTGTCAGGGCTGGGCTCTAAGCCCTCCCTTCTCAGTGCTCAGGTTTCTGTTGGTTAATTGCAAGCACTCATCATTCCACAGTGGCTCACCTGGTGATCATTTGCTGTTCATCAGTCCAGCCTACAGCCAGCCCCTTCTGGCTATTTAACCACGCCATACCAGGCCTATTTTGGCACTCCTCCCCTACATGTAAAAAACATAATTTTTTTGCTAGAAAATTATTCAGAACCCACAAATATTATATATGTTTTTAGCAGAGACTCTAGGGAATAAAATGGCAATGGTTGCAACTTTTTATGTCACACGGTATTTGTGAAGGAATTTTTCAAACTTGTTTCATGAATTAAAAAAAAAACAAAACAGTAAAGCTAGCCCAAATTTTTTTCTATAACTTGAAAGATGATGTTACGCTGAGTAAATAGATACCTAACATGTAATTCTTTAAAATTGTGTGCACACGTGGCGCCAAACTTTGGTACTTAAAAATCTTCATAGAATACGCTTTAAAAAATTTTGTAGGTTACCTGTGTAGACTTACAGAGGAGGTCTAGTGCTAGAATTATTGCTCCCGCTCTAACGCACACGACAATACCTCACATGTAATAATATAATGGGTGGATAAGGCGCCTCCAAAAATAGGATCAATGATCAATGAAAATCCAGATGATAATTAAGGTTGCTGCCCTTTTAACCACTTCAAGACAGGATATTTATTCAGTGCTCTCACATTTTGAATGCCAATTATTCAGTCATGCTACACTGTACCCAAACAAAATTTTTATCATTTTTTTCACACAAACAGAGCTTTCTTTTGGTGGTATTTAATCACCTCTGGGTTTTTCATTTTTTGCGACATAAAGGAAAAAAGAGCAAAAATTTTGAAAAAATAAACAGTTTTTCTAGTTTCTATGATAAAATTTTGCAAATAAGTAATTTTTGTTCATAAATTTGTGCCAAAACCTATACTGCTACATATCTTTGGTAAAAATAACCAGTCTGTGTGAAAGTTATAGAGTCTACAAGCTATGGTGCCAATCATTGAAAATTCATCACACATGATGCACTGACAGCCTCATCTCATTTCTTGAGGCCCTGAAATGTCAGGAAAGTACAAATACCCCCCAAATGACCCCTTTTTGAAAAGTAGACATTCCAAGGTATTTAGTATGAGGCATGGCAAGTTTTTTGAAGTTGTATTATTTTCCCACAGTTCTTGGGAAAATTAGGAAGTTATTTATTTATTTGCACAAAATTGTCATAACAAGTTATTTCTCTCACACACAGCATATGCATACTTCCAGTTACACCCCAAAATACATTCTGCTACCCACCCCGAGTATGGTGATACCACACGTGTGAGACTTTTACACAGCCTGGCCACATACAGAGGTCCAACATGCAGTGAGCGCCGTCAGACATTCTAGGAGTAGAAATTTCACATCTAATTTCCTAACAACCTATTACACTTTTAAAGGCCCTGGAGCACCAGGACAATGGAATTACCCACAAAATTACCCCATCTTGGAAAGCAAACACCCCAACATATATTCTATGAGGCATTATGAGTCTTTTGAATGGTTCATTTTTTCCACAAGTCTTCAAAAAACGTGGAAAGAAAATGAAAACACTTTTATTTTTACACAAAGTGGTCAATTTATAAGATATTTCTAACACAAAGCATGTATATAGCAAAAATTAACCTCCAAAATATATTCTGCTACTCATCCCCAGTATGGTGATACCACATATGTGAGACTTTTACACAGCCTGGCCACATAGAGAGGTCCAACATGTAGTTAGCACTGTCAGGTGTTCTAGAAGCATAAATTACACATATCATTTCCAAACCACCTATTACACGTTTGAAAGCCCTGCAGCACCAGGAAAATAGAATTACCCACAAAATGACCCCATTTTTGGAAAGCAAACACCCCAACGTATATTCTATGAGGCATTATGAGTCTTTTGTACGGTTCATTTTTTTCCACAAGTCTTCGGAAAACGTGAAAAAAAATGAAAACGTATTTTTTTTTCACAAAGTGGTCAATTTATATGATATTTTGAACTCATTGCATGTATATAGCAAAAATAACCCCCCCCCCCAAAATATATTTTGCTACTCATTCAGAGTATGGCAAAACCACATGTGTGAGACTTTCTACACAGCCTGGCCACATAGAGAGGCCCAACATGCAGAGAGCACCGTCAGGCGTTCTAGGAGCATAAATTACACATAAAATTTCATTCATACCTATCACACTTTTGAAGGCCCTGGAGCACCAGGACAGTGGAATTACCCACAAAATGACCCCATTTTGGAAAGCAAACACTATGCGGCATAGGCTGCAGATAGGTACTCGGGTACTCCGAAGGGCTGCAGATAGGTACTCAGGTATTCTGATGGGCTGCAGATAGGTACTCGGGTACTCCGAAGGGCTACAGATAGGTACTCAGGTATTCTGATGGGCTGCAGATAGGTACTCGGGTACTCTGATGGGCTGGAGACAGGTACTTGGGTAATCTGACGGACTGCTAAAAGGTATTTGGGTACTCTGATGGGCTGCGGATAGGTACTTGGTTACTCAGATGGGTTGGTGACAGGTACTCGTGTACTTTGATGGGCTGGCGACAGGTACTTGGGTACTTTGATGGGTTAATGACAGGTGCTTGGGCACTTTGATGGGCTGGTGACAGGTACTCGTGTACTCTGATGGGTTGGTGACAGGTACTCAGGTACTCTGATGGATTGGTGACAGGTACTTGGGTACTCTGATGGGTTGTGACAGTTACTCATGCACTTTGATGGGTTGGTGACAGGTACTCGGGTACTCTGATGGGCTGGTGACAGGTATTCGGGTACTCTGATGGGTTGGTGACAGGTACTCGGGTACTCAGATGGGCTAGTGACAGATACTCGGGTACTCTGATGGGTATGTGACAGGTACTCGGATACTCAGATGGGCAGGTGACAGGTACTCAGGTACTCAGATGGGCTGGTGATAGGTACTCAGGTACTCTGATGGGTTGTTGACAGGTACTCGGGTACTTTGTTGGGCAGGTGAAAGGTACTCTGATGGGCTCTGAAAGGTACTTTGATGGGGTGGTGACAGGTCCTCTTTATTACTGGGGGGCAATCAGTGTGCTTGCTGTGTACACTAAGCAGTAACAAGCTGTTACCGCAATCTCCTTTTCACACACGATTGGTGCGTTAGAGGGAGAACCCAGTAACAGCTCGTTACCGCGGTTTGTTTACATCATGTGACCGGCTGTGATTGGACACAGTCAGTCATCTGGTAAAGAGCCATATTCACCCCTCATTAAATGGACCTCCAAAAGGAATGGATATCGGCTTAACCCCTTAAGGGGGCTCACAGGTCAAGGATATAATGCACCCTGCTGGTAGGACTGTGTCTGTACACCCCAAACCTTAGTGATAATTGTATCCCCAATGGGCAAACAAACTAATATGGGAATGATTGCACATGATCCTCAAACGTGAATTTACAAGCAGTCCCTAGGTTTTGGGCCCACTAAAATTCACATTTGCACTAAAAACTAACCAATGTCTACTGTGGGAGATTAGCTTGTGGGGATCACTTTTCAGAGGAAAAGATTCAGCATGGAGGTCAGTTTCTTTTGTTGTCACAGGTTTGCAAGGTCAAAACACATAAGAAAAAAAAAACAGAAAGCAAAATCTTGCCATCCATTGCTAAACTATACAGTCGGGTTCCTCTCTATACAGCGTGGGGCTGTCCGCTACACCCACAAAACATAAGCACAGTGCAAACCTTTGTCTTTGAGTCCATATTAGCACACACAGCTCACTCAGCTTTTTCCCTCTGAGATCTAAGATATAGCTCTCCTCTGCTCTCTTCCTGGTCAATAAATGCAGGTGGAGAGGGGTTTGAGTGGAACAGAAAGTCCGGGCCAGAACCAGCTCTGCCACAGTGGCTGGCAAAACCCGGGTCGGTCTCTTACTAGTCGCCTCAACGTGATCGCATGCGAGGTGACAAGTATCGCCCATCCATTATGGTGCCTCGCATAATGTCACATATCCCCCCTCTGCTCAAGCCTCTGGGGCAGAGCAACTGTCCCGACCATGCACTGGGCCCAGGAGAGGTCATTGGCCTTATTCTGGAGCCTTCTGGCCTGTTTTCCATTGAGAATTTAAACAGCTGTAGGGCCAGGAACCACCTAGTCACCCGGCTAATTTTCTCCCGGTTGTTACACATCCACTTAAGGGGGGCATGGTTGGTGACTAGCATGAATGACCTTCCCAGTAGGTAGTATTTTAGGGCCTCTAAGGCCCACTTGATAGCCAGGCACTCATTCTCCACAATGGCATAATTCCTTTCATGCCTATTAAGCTTTCTGCTTAAGTAGACGACCAGGTGCTCCTCACCATCTCTGATCTCGGACACAATAGCACCTAGTCGGTTTGAACAGCAAACTCCTTTGTGAAGTCTGGGGTCATGAGCACCGGCTGTGCACAAAGGGCTTGCTTCAACGTCTGGAATAACTTTGAAGGAAAATCCGTAACGGCCACACTCTTCACCGATATGAAAGCAAGATTTCATATCGGTGAAGAGTGCTGCCGTTACTGATTTTCCTTCATTGGTTTCACTGTTGCAGTAACAGGGAGTGAACCTCACCGCATCTAGCAACCCACTATTGGGATCAGCTGGTCCTACAACTCACCTGGAGCTGCCTTTTCTCATGGTGTATTCTTCTGGAATACCTTCTCAGCTTCGGGATTCCACTTAACCATTCCCGACTCTCTACCCTTCACCAGGTCGGTCAGAGGGATGGCAATGGTGGCAAAGTCAGGCATGAAGCGTCAGTAATACCTTGTAATCCCCAGGAAGGCACAAACCTGTTTTTTGCTCACCGGTTGGGGGGCCACTTTTCAATGGCCTCGATCTTATTGGTCTGGGGCTTGATCAGACCCCGACCAATAACATACCCAAGGTATTTGGCCTCTTCCAGACCTATGGCACACTTTTTTGGGTTGGATGTTAAACCTACTATCCTCAGGGAATCTACCACTACCTGCACCCAGTTCAGATGTGATTCCCAATCTGAGCTGTGGATGATCACATCATCCAGATAGGCTGCTGCATAGGGCCGATGCGGCTTCAAGGTTTTATCCATCATCCTCTGGAAGGATGCAGGGGCCCTATGCAGACCAAACGGCATTCGCTATTTAAAGGACACCTCGGGGGTAAAAAAGTGCTATTTTTTCCTTTGCTGCCTCCTTTAGGGGGATCTGCCAGTATCCCTTAGTTAGGTCTAGTTATGTACCGGGCACCTCCCAACCTGTCCACAAGTTCAGCAACCCATGGCATTTGGTATACGTCAAATTTAGATACGTGATTTAGCTTCCTGAACTCGTTACAGAACCGGATAGTGCCATCGGGCTTTGGGACCAGCATTATAGGGCCTCGACCAGGCGCTGTTGGACTCCTCTATCACGTCTAACTACAACATGGTTTTTATCTCCCTCGCCACTGCCTCTTGTCTAGCCTCAGGTATTCAGTAGGGTTTTACATTTACACGGACCCCTGGTTCCGTGATTATGTCATGTTGTAGTCATGTTGTATTACAGTGCTGAATCTGGGTAGGGAAGAGAAAAAGTCTCTATTTTTACTAACAAATTTCTTAACGTCATTTTGTTGCATCAATTGCAAGGACTCGGTTATGGGGACATCCGGGGTCAGGGGTAACCTGTCCTTTTGGGGAGTGGGCACTGTCAATAAACTCTCTCTGTCCTTCCACGGTTTTAGGAGATTAACATGGTAAATCTGCTCCGGTTTCCTTTTCCCAGGCTGGTAAACTTTGTAGTTTATAAATGAAAAACCTGTGAATTAATGTTTTCAGCAGTGCACCCACATCAAAAAGTGCATAAACATTCAAAATTAAAAATTAACAATCAACAGAATCCCATATCAAACACTGTGTACAAAGTGCATGTGATAAATGAGTCCACAACCATAGACAATTCTTATACAAGAAAATTGTCTCTGAAATAGTTCAATCAAATGATCTTGGGCCAGTATTATATCAAGCCTGGAAACAAACCTCCACCAGTGTCACCACGTGTAATATGTGCACACACTGAGGCTCACCAGAAATGCTAAGGTTAATCAGCATATATCTCAAGCCATCCAACCACCTATCCAACAGGATGCCCATCAGGATCAGCCACTTCCTCCTTCTAGAGCTTCCAATGCAGTGGTTCGTATGTGGAAATACAAGAATGACTTCTTATAGTGTATCACTTAGTGGTAAAAACAGCTTTAATGATAAAAAATGTGCTTACATGATATCAGCTTTAGACAGTCATTTGTACATTGTATGAATGAGCGGTCTTGTTCCTCTCCATGCTCACTGCCACTACTGCTCCATCTGCAGCTTCACTTCGGGTCCAATCTGCTCAGCCTAGGTCATCGTGTGGCCACGCCCTGACGCGTTTAGTTACTTTTGTCACTAGACGTTTTTAGTGATTGTTATATAATTTTATGAGCACTAGTATATTGAGCGCTGTGTTTTATTTTATTTTTTAAACTGATTGTTATATAATTTTATGAGCACTAGTATATTGAGCGCGGTGTTTTATTTTATTTTTTAAACTTTGTAGTTTACTTCCCCTTCTTTCCCTAATTTCAAAGGGACCCTGCCACTTTGCCAGGAATTTTCTTTCAACTGTGGGGACTAGCACCAGCACTCTGTCTCCGGGGTTGAAAGTTCGGGTTTTGGCACCCTGATTGTAAACTCTTCTCTGGGCTTCCTGAGCTTGCTCCATATGCTCTCGTACAAGGGGCAGGACAGCTGCGTTTTGATCCTGCATCAAGGAGACGTGCTCTATGATGCTTCTATATGGGGAGGCCTCTCCTTCCAACGTCTCTTTTGTGACATCTAGCGGCCCCCTGGGATGTCTACCATACAAGAGTTCAAAGGGGGAATACCCCGTAGACGCCTGTGGAACCTCTCGTATGGCAAACATGAGGTACGGCAGCAAAAAATCTCAATTTCACCCATCTTTATCAACCACCTTTTTTTAGCATACTCTTGAGGGTCTTGTTAAACCTTTCTACCAGACTGTCAGTTTGGGGGTGGTAAACAGAGGTACGGAGATGGGAGATTTTGTACAACTGGCACAATTCTCTGGTCACTCTGGACATGAACGGGGTACCCTGATCCATCAAGATTTCTTTAGGGATCCCCATCCGATTAAACACGTGGACCAGCATCTTGGTGATAGTCTTAGTGGAGGTATTCCACAAGGGTATGGCCTCAGGATAGCGGGTCGCATAGTCCAGGATCACCAGGATGTGCTGGTGTCCCTGGGCAGATTTTACTACTGGTGCTACAAAATGGGGTTTCAGGGCCATCATTTGACACTCCGGGCATGATTCACAGTATTCTTTGATGTTGGCATACAACCCAGGCCAGAAGAACCTCTGGGTTTTTCTATCCCTGGTTTTCTCCATACCCAGATATCCCCCCATTACATGTCCATGGGCCAGATCTAGCACCATCCTGTGGAAGGGTTTGGGAACCTCTAGCTGTTCCACTTCATCCTCCCTGTGTTTCACCACCTGATACAACAAATTATTTTTAAGTGCCATGTAGGGAAAAGACACCCCCCAATTAGGGTCCACAGGTTCCCCATCCATCACCTTCACGTTTTCTCTGGCTCTAAGGAGAGTGACATCCCGTAGTTGTTCTGTACAGAAGTCCTCTCTCCAGACCTCTAAGTCAGGTACTACATTCAGTTCACTGTCACCATCAGGGTCAGAGACATTGTCTGGGTCATTAGCCCCCCCCCCCCCACTGTGAGCTATCTTCCAGCTCCCGGCCAGTACAGGAAAAGGAAGAAGGTCTCCACCATCCTTGGTCCTGTCACCAGTCTCCCCTTCCATTTGGAAAAACGGGTCTGGCAAGAGGTCCCGTGCTTCTGCAACAGGAGGAGCTCTATCCTCCAGACTCCCTGTGCCTTCCCATAACCTCCAAAACTGCCCACTAGGGCATCATAAAGTAGTGAAGGTACCACCCCCACTGAATGAGTCACACTACCGCAAGGCGTGTCAATCTCAACCATCGCCGTTGGTAGTCATGCGTGTCCCCATGGATGCAAATGACTCTGATAGTGCTAGGGTGTAACCTTGTAGGGTTTACCCAAATGCTTTTTACCAATGTTATCACACTACCCGAGTCAAGCAGTGCAGTGACTGGTCTCCATCAACAAAAATCACACACATTTGCGACTTGAACATGATGCTGTATATGCGACCTGTGCAAAAAGAGAAAGACGTCTATTCACATACGTATAATCACATTGCATGCATTCATCATTCAGGGGGCAATTGGCAGCAATATGGCCCAATGCATGACATTGGTAGCACTGTATGTGTTCTATACCCAGTCCTCTCAAGAGTCCCCATGACCTTCCTGGCTTCTTTGGCCAGTCTCCAGGTCTAGAGCCCCCAGTCTCTAGCCATATCAGTCTTATCAAATTTCCCCAAGCTCCTGAACCCTGGAACAATCTTACCGGATCTACTGGGCGACCTTTCACCTCTAGATACATTGGAGTGGGGCGCTGACAGGTTCATCAAGTCCTCAGCAGCCATATATCTCTCCACGAGGTCCACCAGTTGGCTTGCAGTTTTGGGGTCCCCATGGCTGACCCATTTTCTCAATGCAGCAGGGAGTGCACGAAGAGAGCGGTCCATGACCACGCGCTCCACAATCTGGGGACCTGGCAAGGTCTCAGGCTATAGCCATTTCCTGGTAAGATGAACCAGGTTGAACATCTGTGAATGGGGTGACTTGTCAGTGCGGTAGGTCCACTGATGCACGCTTTGGGCCCAGACTGCCATGGTGGCCCATGCGTGCGAGTATCTCTGCCTTTAGAGTCTCATAGTCCTGGGCCTTATCTGTTTCCAGATCGAAATAGGCATTTTGGGGTTTGCTGGTCAAGAATGGTGCTAGCAGTCCCGCCCACTGTTCTTTTGACCATCCCTTATGAAGAGCAACTCTTTCAAAGGCTGTGAGGTACGCCTCCACGTCATCCGCAGGTGTCATCTTCTGCATGTGGTAAGAAGCACATACCAACTTTGGTTCCACTGTCATGGGAGGTGTGGGCCCCCTTTTTAACTCCAGCAGGGCATCTGGGACCCAGAGGTTGGTTTCCTGCAGAGCTGCATGTTGTGCTGCGATAGCCTGGCGACTCAGCTCTTGCTGAGCTGCAGCGGACTCTGCGACCTGTCGGTTGGTTTCCTGCTGGGCTGCATTGGCTTGCAGCAAGGCCTTCAACATTTCCTTCATCTTTGAAAGTTGCCTCGCTGAACTCCACCACATGTGGAAGATTAACTCGTGGGGATCACTTTTCAGAGGAAAAGATTCAGCATGGAGGTCAGTTTCTTTAAAATCTGGCAGCTTGCCAGGTTTATTGTGACAGGTCTGCAAGGTTAAAACACGTAAGAAAAACCCCAGAAAACAAAACCTTGCCATCCGGCGCTAAACTATACAGTCAGGTTCCTCTCTATACAGTGTGGGGCTGTCCCCTACACCCACAAAACATTGTGCAAACCTGCACAAGGTTTGCACAAGCACAGTGCAAACCTTTGTCTTAGAGTCCAAATTAGCATGCACAGCTCACTCAGCTTTTTACCTCTGAGATCAAGGATACAACTCTCCTCTGCTCTATTCCTGGTCATTAAATGCAGGTGGAGAGGGGTTTGAATGGACCAGAAAGTTCGGGCCAGAACCAGCTCTGCCATGGTGGCTGGCAAAACCCATGCAAGGCGACAAGTATTGACCGTCCATTATGGCGCCTTGCATAATGTCACACTACCCACACGGATATGCCTTTATTCCATGCTTATTGAAAGAAACCCAATGTTAAAAAAGTCAGGAGGATATGAAATATGTTAGATTTAAGTGGTATAAAAATAAAATAAAAAATATAACATGTTATTATAACCCAGTCCACCCTTGGAACAGGATTAGGACCATATACCCAAATGTATATAGAACATTTCATTGGACATCCCTTATACTCAAATGTCTAGCAGCTAATAGCTGCCATATGGGCTCATATTTGTTTAAAGTATTTCTGTTGAATCAGAAATGAAAAAATGAAAGCAAAATGGTCTATATTCTGTTTCTTTGGGGGATTCCCCTGGGGCAAGGATAAATAATTTGTGATAAAGCATTTCAAGTCGATGTTCAGGTTCAGGCCCAATGGCTGTAATATATGATGTTTATAAATCCACCGGGTCTCCATCTGTAACACTGACTTGACCATATCAGTGCCCCACCAGCTTGGTTTGACCCTGTCGATACCCCAAAATCTAAGGGGAGAGTGGTCTGGATTATGTGCCAGTCTAAAATGATAGGACATACTGTGGTGCTTAAACCCCTTTTTTATGTTATCTACATGCTCTCTTATCCTTTTGGCCAAAGTCCTAGTGGTTCTCCCTACGTATTGGTAATTACGTGGGCACATCAAAAGGTAAGCAATGTATCTAAAATCGCAGGTGATGAATTATTTAATGTCAAACCTCTTGCCTGTAATGGTGGAGGAAAAATGAGTTGCTGTTCTGGAAGTTGAATCCAGAAACAAAGGCCATATTAAACTCTTCCCCCTGTGGTATATCTTTCTTCCTTTGTTTCAGTAGAGTATCCCTAGGTATTTTTCCCCCTGATCCATGTTGGATGGTGGCAACTAAGGATGGAAATATAGCCATTTCGATCAGTATATTTGAAATGGGTGTGGGTAGCAAACCTTTGATCGATCTTATTTATTTCCAAATCTAGAAATTGGGCCTTGGTGTCACTCCAAGCACTTGTGAATTTGATATCATATGCATTATGGTTCATATGGTCCAAGGAATTTTTCAACTCTGTTGTGGACCCCCTCCATAGAATAAAGATGTCATCTATAAATCTAAAATACATCCTTAATTGGGGTGTGTTGGTTGAAAAGCTGCTTTCCTCTTCCCACTTACTAAGGAAAATATTCGCAATAACACACAGTCCCCACATCAACTTGGGCATCTGGTGAGGTACATTTCAATTCCCCTTCTGCCTCCGCCATTGCCTGCCGCAATCCCAGGAAGTTTCCCCGTCTGTGCTGTGTATGGATGCCGATAATGATCAGGACACCCACCTAGCTGTCCCCATACCCTACCATGACTACCTGGATGTTTTCAGCAAAAAGAGGGCTGACATCCTCCCACCGCACAGACCCTACAATTGCCCGATCAACCTCCTACCAGGGGCCGAGGTTCAGTTCGGTAGAATCTTCCTTCTGTCTGAGGTAAAGTTGGCAGCCCTCAAGGCATATCTTGATGAGAACTTGGAGAAAGGGTTCATCAGACCCTCCCCCTTGCCAGCAGGAGCGGGGATATTCTTTGTCGAGAAAAAGGACCACTCCCTCAGGCCTTGTATCGATTACCAGGATCTCAAAAGGATCACCGTCAAAAATTGGTACCCCCTGCCACTGGTTCCCGAACTTTTCCAGAGGTTGGGCTCCGCTATTGTATTCACCAAACTGGACCTTCATGGAGCCTATAACCTCATCCGCATACGTGAAGGGGACAAGTGGAAAACGGCCTCGTTATGCCCTTTGGGCTCTGTAACGCCCCTGCTACATTCCAGCATCTTGTGAACAATGTCTTCCTGGACCAGTTTGTAGTAATATGCCTGGACGACATCCTCATCTTCTCCCCTTCCTTGGAAGAGCACCGCAGGCATGTAAGGTGTGTACTCAACCGTCTCCGACAATACGGCTTATACGCCAAAGCGGAAAAATGCACTTTTGAGTGTGCCAGTGTATCTTTCTTGGGTATTAACATTTCCATCACAGGGATCACCATGGACCCTCAGAAGGTCTCATCCATCCTAGACTGGTCAGCGCAGCTCTACCAGAAAGGAGTCCATCGCTTCGTCGGATTCGCAAACTTCTATGGGAAGTTCACCAAGGGGTTCTCGGCGGTCATTGCGCCTATAACCCAACTCACCAAGCAGGACTCTCGCTTCTGTTGGACTCCTGAGGCCCAAAAGGCCTTTTCAAGCTTCAAGGAACTGTTTACCTCTGCCCTGTTCTCAAGCATTCTGATCCAGCCTTGCCCTATATCCTCAAAGTGGATGCCTCAGAGACAGCAGTAAGAACAGTCCTTTCTCAGAGACCTCGCTCCACCCCATCGCCTTCTTTTCCCGGAAACTCTCGCCACCTGAGAAGAATTATGATGTCGGTGACAGGGAACTGCTGGCAATCAAATCGGCTCTGGAGGTAGCTTCACACCCTGTTCTGGTCTTCACAGACCATAAGAACTTAGAGTATCTGTGAACCGCCAAGAGACTCAAACCTCAGCAGGTGAGGTGGGCACTGTTCTTTTCAGGCTTCCAACTGCACATAACATACAGGCCCAGGTCCAAGAATGTGAAGCCAGATGCCCTGTCCAGGATGTATTACAAATCCAGTGACCCTTCTCCCCCAGACACAATCCTGCCTGCTCATAGTTTCTTGCTAACCCAAGAAGACCTTCTCACCCGGATCAACAATCCTTTGCCGGCCTCACGGCACTGCCAGCCTCTGAACTCATGTTGAAAGACAGGTAGTGGTGGTCAGGTACCCAACTCTTCATTCCGCAGGAGCTGCTGTCACGTCCCTGGTGGTAGAGTCTGACTTATGCAGTAGGCAACCTCTCTTACGGCCCTGGTTCCAGAACCCCTGGTAGAGTAGACAGGGAGCGCTGGAGCACAGGGGAGCACGAGGGCTGGATGGGACACAGGTGGTGGTATGAAGTTGTCCCGTAGTCCGTACTAGGCTGAAGAGTAGTGGTGCAGGCCGGGTCGTTAACTTGCGGTCAGAGTGGTACCGAAGGAGCAGGCAATCGGATGGTCGGGTGCAGGCAGGGTCGTTAACAGGCAGGCAGGTGAGGTACTGAAGGAACAGGCAGTCGGATGGTCGGGTGCAGACAGGGTTGTTAACAGGCAGGCAGGTGAGGTACAGAAGGAACAGGCAGTCGGATGGTCGGGTGCAGGCAGGGTCGGTGCAGGCAGCGTTCAAGCAGACGTGGGCTCAGGCCGGGTCACAGGTAATCAGGAAGCTCAGAACGGGTAGCTCAGGAACACAGTAACGCTGTAGAATGGACAGCACTTGCCTACAGAAAGCAGGAAGTTTAAATAGAGCTGCCCATCCAAGAATTAGAAACCACAACCAACTGCAATTAACCCTCCGCACAATCTTCTTCTAACATTGCCCCCCCCAAGGGGCAGCCTCCGGATGCCCAGCCGGGCCCTTAAGTCTGTGTGTCTTCTCCAGAATAGTTTGACAAGCTCTTTAGCATGGATATGGTCTTCGGGCTCCCATGAACTCTCTTCTGGTCCGTACCCCTTCCACTTGATCAGGAACTGAGTCATTCCTTGCTTTTTCCTACAATCGAGGATGGCTTCCACCTCAAATTCCTCTTCACCGTCCACAAGGATCGACTCAGGTGGGGTCGCCCTACGGCCCGGAAAAGGATCCTGTGTCACGGTCTTCAGCAGAGTAACATGGAACACGGGGTGGACCCGAAGGGATGGTGGCAGATCCAACTCATATGCCACACTGTTAATCTTCCTCTTCACGGGGAATGGACCGATAAATCTGGGACCCAGTTTCTTTGACGGGCACGACAGCCTCAGGTTCTTTGTGGCTAACCAGACTTGGTCACCAGGTTGTAAGACCAGTTCCCCGCATTTCCTCTTGTCAAAGGCCCTCTTATAGTGTTCCTGTGCCTGGGACAGTGTTTTCTGTAGCAATTTATTGTTCCTTTCAAGGAATTCTGTTGTCTTCTGCACCGCTGGCACTGCACTTTCTGGAATTAAGTTGGGTATAAATGTGGGGTGATAGCCAAGGTTCGCCCAAAATGGAGATTGCTTGTTCGCCGAGTGTACGGTATTATTGTAGGCGAACTCAGCTATTGGTAGCAGTGAGATCCAGTCATCTTGGGCAAAAGAAGAATAGCAATGAAGATATTGCTCTAAGGTCTGGTTAGTCCTTTCTGTCTGACCATTCGTTTGAGGGTGGTATGCAGATGAAAATGCTAATTCAATTCCCAAGGTAGTACATAAGGCTTTCCAGACTCGGGACGTAAAATGGACCCCGCGGTCTGAGACTATACTGACAGGGATTCCGTGCAGACGAACAATTTCCCTGATAAAGGTTTCTGCAGTTTCCGCTGCGGTAGGGGTCCCCTTCATGGGAATAAAATGCGCCATTTTAGTGAGGCGGTGTCAAGGATACCATATGCAGGTATCCAGCAGGGATAATCAGATCAGTTGGCTGCACTTAAAGGAATCAGGACCAGGTGTAAGGTGACAATACCAATATGTTTATTATA
>BLSH010503359.1:444446-466654 GCA_018402905.1 Glandirana rugosa
GGGTCAGATCTCATATCCCTAAGTTGAGGTGGATAATAACCAGAGGGACCCCCTCAAAGGAATAAAAACACCTGAAGTGACACTGAAGATGCATGCAAAGAGATCTTATTCGTAGAAGTCCTTCACTGCATTACGGTAAAGACCTTCGAATATAGCACCCACTTTGTTATACACTAACCAACCCGATGAGTTTTTACCTCATAACCCGTTCAGATACCCTTTTTTTTTGCAGTCCTAATCACAACTCGCTTGTTCCTGACATTGCAAGCCCAGGCATGGCTTGAAAGCCCACAGGCACCGTGCCTGGGCCTGGGCCTGTAAAGTTTTTAGCAAGCCCAAGCCCGGACCGAACCCGAACGATTTTTGAAATGTCCGGGTCCGGGTCCGTGCCACGGACACCCGAAAGTTCGGTACGGACCCGAACGTTACAGTCCTTGTTCGCTCAACACTAATCCTGACGTTTTTTTTTCCCATAGACTTGCCCAATACTCCATTTTTGAGTAGCCCAACCAATCACATATTGTTTCACCCACGATATAAGCTTCCAGAAATGGCATTACGTCACTTCCTGAAGATGCTTATTCTAGAGAAACGTACGTAGAAGTCACAGTGAAGTCCACAAAAATAAGGAAACTCCCCCAGGGAGACCAATAATAGGTGGAGTTGAATCCCTATACTCTAGACTGGGGGAGTATATAGACAATTTCCTCCAGCCTATTGCTACACAAGGGAAAGCATATCTGAAGGACAGCAGGGACCTGATACATCGACTTCAAAGTATGGTGGCAGACAAGCAGATGTTGTTGGTTACACTGGATGTGGAGTTGCTGTATACCATCATCAAACAAAAAGATGCTCTACAGGCAACATGATGGGCGCTGAATAAATATTCAGATCTAAATCCCCCAAAAAAGCAGTTTCTTGTCGAAACATTGGAGACTGCAATGACGAATAACTATTTTTGGTATGGGGGGATTATTTTAATCAGATCAAAGGGGTCACCATGGGGGCTAGATACGCCCCCAGTATTGCAAATATTTTCCTTTAGAAGTGGGAAGAGGAAAGCATCTTTTCGACCAACACACCCCAATTAAGGATGTATTTAATATTTATAGATGACATCTTTATTCTATGGAGGGGCTCCACAACAGAGTTGGAAAATTTCTTGGACCATATGAACCATAATGCATATGATATCAAGTTCACAAGTACTTGGAGTGACACCAAGGCCCAATTTCTAGATTTGGAAATAAATAAGATTGATCAAAGATTTGCTTCCCGCACCCATTTCAAAGATACTGATCGAAATGGCTATATTGCCACCTGTAGTTGCCACCATCCAGCTTGGATTAGGGGGATTCCTAAGGGTCAACTCCTTAGGATCAAGAGAAATTGTGATAGGGAAGAAGACTATCTTAGGCAAACAAATAAGCTTATAGACAGATTTGTAGAAAAAGGATATAAGAAACACCTCTTAGAACATACTAGGGAGGAGGTTAGAAAAATACCTAGGGATACCCTACTGAAACAAAGGAAGAAAGATATACCACAGTGGGAAGAGTTTAATATGTAATAACCATAAATTAGTCCATATGGCAGTTATTAGCTGCTAGACATTTGGGTATAACGGATGTCCAATGAAAATGTTCTATATGCATTTGGGTATATGGTCCTAATCCTGTTCCAAGGGTGGACTGGGTTATAATAGATTTTATAATTTTTATTTTTATATCATTTAAACCTAATATATTTCATATCTTCCTGACTTTTTAACACTGGGTTTCTATCAATAGGCACGGAATGAAGGGATATCCGTGTGGGTAGATATTGGTTAGTTTTTAGTGCAAACGTGAATTTTAGCGGGCCCAAAACCTAGGGACTGCTTGTGAATTCACGTTTGAGGATCATGTGCAATCATTCACCTATTAATTTGTTTGCCCATTGGGGATACAATTATCACTAAGGTTCGGGTGTACAGACAAATTTCTACCAGCAGGGTGCAGTATATCCCTGACCTGTGAGCCCCCTTAAGGGGTTAAGCTGATATTGATTTCTTTTGGAGGTCCATTTAATGAGGGGTGAATATATTGAGAATCATGTACTGCTTAGGAATGTTTATTTAATAAAACTCTTTGATTGCCCTGAAGAGTTAGGTAAACAAAAACATAACTGTATGTAAATGTGTGGCCAGCATGTGGAAACTATAGATCCTGACGGTTCTTTTCCCATAGACTTGCCCAATACTCCATTTTTGAGTAGCCCAACCAATCACATATTGTTTCACCCATGATATAAGCTTCCAGAAACGGGATTATGTCACTTCCTGAAGACGCTTATTCTAGCGAAACGTACTTAGAAGTCACAGCGTACCATACATCTGGGCCACACCATCCATCTGGGTACTTCCTATTCCTGCTCCGAGAACAAGGCTTGCAGCACACGCCATTAACGGAAGGATTCTAGCTCACAGACGCTGGTAACATCTAGTGCTGGGATACAGGCACTTTTAAATGTAAGTGAGCCAATTTATATTGCTTTTTATATCTCAGTCTTTTAATAAACTTGCTGCACTATGAGATTTTTAATCTTGTCTCCTGTGGAGTTGATTTATTACACTCCAGCCTGATAGGATTTGCAGACGATGCACCAACACCAGAAACCATCTTGGGTATACCCCAAAAAAAGCTATATATGACCTACTTGTAAAAAGGGGTCATAAGCATCTGGTGAGTGGCCATTTCTTATTCAAGCACGGGTGAAACTTAAGAAAGCACATAAAAAGCACTTTTTGGATACCCACAGTCTGGTGTCCGGATAAGGTTTGATGAGTTGGAATATGCACATTTTCAATGCAATTTTATGCACATGAACTTTAATACATGAAATGTTTTATGCGCACATATTTGATTACATTTAAAGCTTTAGGATAATGTACTGTATTTAGATACCTCACATGTGTGGTTTGAATGGCATTTACATATGTGGGCGCGACTTACGCATGTGTTCACTTATGTGCGCGATCTCACGTGGATGGTGGCGCTTTACATTTTTTTTATTATTATTGTTCATTTTAACTTTTTTTTTATTTTTACACTCTCTCTTTAAAAAAAATGATCACTTTTATTCCTATTACAAGGAATGTAAACATCCCTTGCAATAGGAATAGTGCTTGACAGGTACTCTTTATGGAGAGATATGAGGTCAATAAGACCCCGCATCTCTCCTCCAGGTTGGAAAGACCGAGATAAAAAAAATGAATGATCTCAGTCTCTCAAGCAGCATCCATGGCTTTGTTTACTAAAGCTGACCTGGACCTGAAGTCCTAAGGTCATGCCTGGGCCTCCGGGCATCATAGAGATGATTGGTGACCAGATGATCACCAGTCATCTCCCTGACAAACTTCCAGTATCGACGGATTCGTTCTCCGGGCCGGAGATGCACCGGAGGGCGGTGAAAGGGGGGATGTCCCCTCCCCCACTCATAAGAACAATCACGTGGCTGAACTGATGTTATGATTGTTCTTATGGTGCACAAATTCGCTGGCTGGAAAGAATGATATCTGAATGGTGCCTGTAGCTGAAGGCCTCATTCAGATATCAGAGCTCAAAGTAAATAACGTCAATAGATGTCCGTGGGCGAGAAGTGGTTAAACTGCCTGGTTCATTCATTCCTTGCCTTCACCTTGGTCAAACATATCTGGAGACTCTCTGCTGTGTTCCTGTTGAAGACTTGCCTGGCTGACATCCCTTCTGGCTCCTGATCCTGTCTGTTGCCTCTGACTACTCTGATCTCTGGCTTCCTGATTTACTGTCTTGTTCTGACTACCCACTTTGGCTACCGTACACTGGCTATGCTTTGACTACGATTACTATTTGTGCCATTTTTATCATTATATTAAAAGGTGTGATTTTTACTGCATTTTCTGTCTCCGTCTGATCCATGGTTCCTGTCAGATGGTTACATTCATAGTTAAGAGTGTTTGAGACAGCATATAGGTGGTCAACATGGACACTGCTTCTCAGGGGAGAAGAGGTGTCTGGAGTGGCGGGAGAATGAGGAAGGGCAGAAAGAGGCAAGTAGAGAAAGAAATAGGACACAGAACTTCAGCATACAGGCTAATGTGGCTTATTATGAACCTAAACAAGTGTATTAGGAATGGCGGCTCTGTTTGGTCTAGAAGTAGTATGGTCACGTCACTTATGGGGAAAGTTGGTTTTCCTCACACAGATGTATCTTCTTAAGCGGGTGTCAGAGTAGGAGTGGGATGCTTTTGGAGTCAGACAACCAGGGGAGCCAAAGTTTGGTGAGCTTGCTCATTGTTAAATGAGTTTTGACAAAGAGAAATTCCATGTGCCAGTGGTCATTAATGGATGAGTTAACAGTAGAAAGTGGTGGGGGAATGGGATTTTTCCAAGCGCGCGCTACTGCTAAATGGGCTGCAATCAAGATATGCGTAACAATGGCATGAAATTTAGATGGCCATGAGGATTAGTCTAGACAAAAGAGACCCACCTGAGGTATCAGTACACATGGGATACCAGTAATGTCTTGTAGTAGATTAACTATACTCTTTCGGAAGTAGGATGGGAAGCACTTTTATTTGGGAATAAGTGATTATTTCAGACACATCACCTTTGGAACATGTACTGTCACATACTTTTAGAGATATTTACCTGCACTTTTAAATGGACTGCACTATAGTTGTGCACTCTATATGTGATGATACATACCACAGTTTATGAGATATATATGATTTAATGAGATACATTATATGATAGAGTTTGTGCAATGTCATTTTTTGCATTTTTACTGTTTATACTTGTGGGAACACGGTGGGAGGTTGCAGCAGCTCGTCTAAGTAGTACCGTATATACTCGTGTATAAGTCGACCCGTGTATAAGTCGACCCCCTACTTTTGCCCAAAAAATATGGGAAAACTTATTGACCCGTGTATAAGCCTAGGGTGTGAAATGCAGCAGCCAGAACACAGGTACAGGGAGCCAGAACACAGGGACAGGGAGCCAGAACACAGGGACAGGGAGCTAGAACTCAGGGATTTTAGCCAGAACACAGGGATTTTAGCCAGAACACAGGGATTTTAATGCCAGGACACAGGGATTTTAATGCCAGGACACAGGGATTTTAATGCCAGAACACAGGGATTTTAGCCAGAACACAGGGATTTTAATGCCAGGACACAGGGATTTTAATGCCAGGACACAGGGATTTTAGCCAGAACACAGGGATTTTAATGCCAGGACACAGGGATTGTAATGCCAGGACACAGAGACTGTAGCCAGAACACATAAGGGATGAGTAAGGTAGTTTTGTTTCACATTAAACAGAGCTGTGCTGCTTCTAAGAGCCGTTCTGTGCTGTGTGTAAATGTGATTAAACACATTGGAATGCAGAGAATGCTGAGAATGCAGAGAGAGAGCTGCAGCTCTTCACGGAGATCAGCTTGTCCCGCCCACCTCCCGACATCAAGCTGAGAATCTGACACCTCTGTCAGCATTCTTTGCATACCAATGTGTTTAATCACAGTTACAACACACAGAACAGCTCTTAGAAGCAGCACGGCTCTGTTTAACGTGAAACTACTGATCACCACAGACACTGACTCGGGTATAAGTCGAGGGGGGTCTTTTTGAGCACAAAAAATGTGCTGAAAAACTCGACTTATACACGAGTATATACGGTATGTTTATTGTGTTTTTTTATCTTCATTTCTTCATTTTATCTAATTACATTTAATTGACTTTATTTTATTTGGACACATCACAGTTGGATTATTTATTTGTATAGAGGTAGTGCAGAGGTACATATTCACCTTTATCACTAGTCAAGTATTGATGCTGTTTTGAATTCAAAGGGTAGTCACACCAAATATTGATTTGATTTAGATTTTTCTTGTTTGCTCACTTTGCATTTTGTAAATTGATAAAAATAAACAATTAAATGTTTATTTTTTAAAGCATTTTTACTTTACAGCATTTCTTCACATATATATATTGTGACGTTATGCGAGGCTCCATAATGGACGGGCGATACTTGTCGCCTGTTTGCACTATGCTTATGTTTTGTGGGTGTCGGGGACAGTCCCACACTGTATAGAGAGCAACCAGATTGTTTAGTTTAGCGCCAGCCGGAGAGGTTTTGTTTTCTGTTCTATTTTTCTGTTTTGATCTTGCAAACCTGTCATAATAAACCTGGCAAGCCTTTTTTCTCTGAAAAGTGATCCCCACAAACTAATATCCCACAATATATACAGTATAATGCATAGAAATGATAAAACAATTAGTATAAGGTAGTTGCTATCTGAGAAAACCCTCTACAGTAAAAGCAGTATTAAGAGAGCAGTTTGAGATGGAGAGCAGTAGGAGAGCCACATTGAGCCTAGGCAGCAAAGCTGTAAGCCAAGCAATCAGCATTTTCAGAAGGAAATGACAATGACAGTCTTAATATTTAATTATTACAGGCAGTTACTTTCTTTTACATGCAATGCAAATAGCAGAAACCTGCTGTCTGTAATCAGCAATTATTTTCATTGTTCTCACAACAAGCAAGCTAGTGTTTCTCATTTTTTTTATTATGCACCAATTTATATAAAAAATGTTTACCAAGGATCCTCTTGTGTGTATCAGAGGCATACGTAGAATCACATTTCGGGGGGGGGGGGGGGGGGGGTGATTGTGCAAACATGTAAAGCTATTAGGTATTTTCTTTTATGATTGCTGGAATAGTAAATGAGTCCACTGTACAGTAACTGTATTAATCCATGAAAATTTAAGAAGGGATACCTTTGCTCATTTGCTCTCTGATGTATGTAGATACAGTACTAAGGGAAAAAAAAAACATATTTTTGCATGAGATACATGTTTTTCTGTGATATACTGTAGATTGCACATTACAAATGCAGAGGCTATACATTTTTGCAGCAATTGTACTCCGACTTATGACTGCTTCTTTTCCTGCTAATACCCAGATAACAAACAGTGTATTATATTAGTGATGTGTAGTGATTGGATAGACATTTAAGCATTAAGTATTGCAGACACATGTAATTGAATTTTCTTCACAAAAGGGAGAACAAGCAAAGCATTTGACAGCCATCCAACCTCAGTCCAAAAACATTTGTGTGAAACACTATTTTCTCACCAGATGATATTCCTTTATGATCTTGATAATGCCAGTACCTTATTATAGACAAAGCAGCCCACATGACTTCCATACTTCCCGTCCTGCTTCATAATGTTCCCTAAAAAAATCATAAAGAAAGGACCTCATTTTAATATCACATCATATAGAAAAATGTATGTATGCAGTTCAGTTAATTGTGACCCAGTAAATGTACTGCATAGGTAGCTATCAGTTTCAGATGATGTGTGATTACGAATATGAATGAGTATAGAAGGAAAGTTTTTTTTATAACAATTTTATGCTGAGGTCCATGCATGCCTATAGTCGGTAAGAATTTGTGATTGGCTGGTACCTAATATATTTGATATTTATTAGAAAGCAATGGCAAGTAAACTAGCGATAACATCACCTATACTTTATTTATAAATAATATTTTAATTTCAGTATATATCCTAGTCATTTTATATAACAATATTGATAGTGTTACAATATAGGTGCTTTACTAATTACACATTTTTTATATTTGTATTTTTCATTTCAATGTATTTTAAATAAAAAGTAAATATGACATAGCCATAGATAAGAACATCAAAGGAAACAAATTAATAAAAAAAGACATTTTACTGTAGTCATCTGGTTGCAGAATGTTATTTGATGTGAAAGTGCCCTTTCAAGACACTTGTAACATCAAATGAAATGCTATTAGCACACACAGATAAACTTGCTAAGCTGTTATTTGCCTGGGGTGATTCCTCATGACATGTAGCAGGTATAAAATATTATCAGCGACCTAGCAAAAAATAATTTTTATTAGCACCAGCTATAAATGATAAAACACTTTATAACATGTGCTTCTTCACAAAATTTAGTTTCAAAGGCTTTATTGGAGAAATGCGATTATTGCCAAAGTGCCTCTAAAGGTGGCAAAAAATCCTTGCACATAAACAAATGACTGCTATAGTAGCATTAATGTTTCAACAAAATAACATTTGGTTTAAAGCATATATTGAAAAGGAAAAGAACTCTGCGCTTAGGTATAGCGAGTAGCTGCTAGCACTGAAGGTCTTGATACTGACCCAAAATAACAATCAATATGGTGATTGCAGCGCTTCAATGTGTGTCACAAAATAAATTAAACACCTGAACATGATCAGCATATTCTTGTAAACATAACCATGAAACAAAAAATGTGTAATACATCAAAGAAAGAATTCAAAGCATGAAATAAACATTCCATATATAAATGCACGTGAAAAAGTTCATAAATATAGAAAGTCCGTGTAGCATAAAAAGCTTCAAGTGGGAGCATAAAGAGCTTCAGGTGAAATAGTGATGAATCATCCAATAGTAAAATAAGGAAAAAAAGCCTCCACCACTCAATAGCTACTCCCCCTGATGACGTCAGTGGTGATGAAACGCGTTGGCAGGGCCTATGAGAGTGACATGATCACGCCAGCCAGGACCCGAAAGCAGACATTACACACAAGGGAACAAGTTCTTATCGGTATCTTCACATGATATGAATACACAATGCGATTTTAACTGCTTGTGTTTACTTTGGCTTTGTAAGTACACTGTTACTATTTTAATAAATTTGGATTTTTCAGAAATACTGCACCATGAGAATTTCTCTTTTCTTCTTATGATCTATCACGGATATCTTGAGCCTTATAAGAAGAGTCTTGTTTTGCAGGTCTGCTAATTCCTATGTCACATGGAATACCTATTAAGGGTGTTTGACCATCCGTCATAGGTGGTCTGTGGTAAGGTGCATTTGTTTTATCAGAGCACATTGAGTGATGGATGCTTTTTTTTTCTTACTTTACTATTGGAGGATTCATCACTATTTCATTTGAAGCTTTTTATGCTCCTACTTGAAGATTTTTATTTTGCATAGACTCTACATTTCTGAACTTTTTTACGTGAGTTTAGATATGCAATTTTTAATTCATCCTTTGAATTTTTACTTTGATGTATTTCACTTATTTCACATTTTTAATTTCATGATTATGTTTACAAGAATATGCTGATCACAGTCAGATGTTTTAAATTATTGTGTGACACACATTTAAGCGCTGCTCTCACCATATTGATTAAAGCATATATTCACTTACTTTTTAAACTTCAGCTCACTTCCCCCTTTTCCGCTAATATCACCCAAAAACAATTTTTTTCAGGAGGGCAGCTTTTGATAGATGATAGCAGGACAGCACTGGGCAGGTGAATATGTTTTTTTAAGTTCAGCTCAGTATGCCAGGTAGGAAGGAGTTAATATGAAAATTAACCCTGGGTAGGGGTATGAGGAAGTTATTCCTTTTTTATTTATTTTCATTTCAGTTTCAATGATTGATACACAGATATGTTGACAAGCAACAGTGGCTGTATAATTTCTCTGGTATGTTTTAGAGTATTCGTTTTTTAAAAGCTATCGCTTCCAGACCCATATCCTCATATCGGCCCGGTCAGAGTTGCTGCACTTGAAAAAGATCTCTCTAGAGTATTAACTTGCTCAAATTCTTTCGGAGATCATTAGTAAGGTGACTTTCTGAACAGCCATTTTATATATTTAAGTTGTTCTCCAACTGTAGTCAAAGTAGCCGTTACTATGTGATCAGTTGGCCTGCTAGAGAATTCTGGTCTTTGTCCAGAATGCAGAAACCTGTCTACATTTCTACTAAATATGGACTAAATTCTGGGAATCCTCTAAAACATGTTGCAGAGAGATATTGATTTGTAATATCCTTGCAATGTTTCTAGCAGTTTTATAAGCAGTGTAATTGTATTTATGTGTATTTTCTATGCCACAGATCTCCAAACCCAGGCCTATTTGTATGTTTTCTCTGCCTCGCAGCTCATTTAGACATTGCAGACACTGCAGATACATCGCTGCTGCTCTGCTTACTTTTCTAAACACCCACTCTTTTCGGCAGCAAGTCCTGGCAAACAGCAGACAAAGCTGCTTCCCCCGCCCCTTTCCACTCTGTCACCCCGAGTTGTGGATTGGTTGCTAGAACCGCTGCCATCCTAGCCGCTAGGGAACACCCCCTGGTTTGGTTCACACCAGAACACTGCGAATGGGCAATAAGTTTGTTTGAATACGCAAACCCTATTAAAATCAATGAGACTCGAACAGGAAAAATCAAATGTACTCATTTTAAATGCTTTTTTCCTTTTTATTGCCATAAAAAGTGTATGGGGACCCGGGTATTGCCCTAGGGGACATGTATCAATGCTAAAAAAGTTCTAAAAAAGATTTTTCAGGAGATATGATTTTAATCATGATTAACGTAAAAAAAAAATATAAAATATTGCTTTAAATATCGTGCCTGGGGTGTCCCCTTAGCCTGCCTGTAAAGTGACATGCATCAATGTGATGTTTAGAACAGTGCCACCTCAAAATGACATTTGTTAAAGAAAAATTGTTATTTAAAATCCCTCACAGCTGTAATGTATTGCCAGCTTCTGGCAATATAGGTCATCAATCAGTGGAAAAATTTGCGTGGGGGTCACACCAAAATCCAAACCAGGCATTTTTTTAAAAATGTTGTTGCAGGGTTTATTTATTTATTTTAATTATTTATTCCAGGTACTTATATAGTGCAGTGAATTTACGCAGAACTTTTACATATACATTGTACATTGTACAGTCCGTACCCTTAAGGACCTTACAATCTAAGGTCTCTAACTCACATTCATACATACACCTACTATTGTCAATTTAGACAGGATCCAATCAGCTTGTCTTTGGAGTGTGTGAGAAAACATGAGTACCCGGAGGAAACCCACGCAGGCACAGGGAGAACATACAAACTCCAGGCAGGTAGTATTGTGGTTGTGATTCGCGTCAATGACCCTTTTGCTGTTAGGCGAAAGTGTTAACCACTACATCACTGTCCCGCCCTGCCCTTAACCACTTCAATACACTGTTTTATATATATTAAAATGACTGCACCATGTAGTCTGAACTATATCCTACAGAGACTGCACTCTATAAAATTGTAATGTCATGCCCCAGTCAAACAGGTGCATAAAAATTGGGCCTTGGGTGTTGATGCTGGTAGAACACTGTAAACCCTTGCATTTACTCTTGTTGGGCGCAGGAACGGGCCCTGCAGGTAAAATTTATTTTAAAAATTGTAATGAGATGCCCCTGCAAAACAGGTGCAGAAAAAATGGGCCTCGGGTGTTGGTAGTGCCCCAAACACAAAATGTTGCTGGAAGCTAGCATCATCAGGATTCAGGACAGGTGGAATAGGATAGACAGCATAGACAGTCTTCAAGGGATCCCAGATTCCCTAGCAAATTCAATCAGTTGCATCAGCATCAGGGACTTGATAGCTGCTGATCCAGGACTGATTATTTTTTTTATAAATGTGAGCCTATCAATCTAGTCTGTGGACAGGTGCACTCTATGATCCGTTACAAACCATCCAGCAGCACTGAATGTCCATTCAGAAAGCACGCTGGATGCAGACAGGCCAGTAGCTCGATTGCATATTGAGCAAGTTCTGGCCAGTGGTCCATCCTCAAGACCCAGTAACTCAGTGGATGCTCAGTTGGAAAGGTCACCAAGTCTGCTCTTAATGTAAATGAGCCCTCACGCTACTACACAAAGTTGTGAACGAATAATAAGTCAGCTGCTGCAATATCTGGTATTATACACAATAATACAGAGACAATGAGAAGTAGGTATAGATACTGTGCACTCTGACAACCCAATATATAAAATCAAAAATACAGAAATACACTCATTACTTAGTGTGCAATTCAAAATTCCATTATATATGTAAACATAAGTGAAGGTGAAACAGATAAAATAGATATACAATACACTTAAATTATGAATAATAATAATAATAAAAGTAGTTCATTCATAGGGATATAGGCAATCTGCCGCATCTAATTTCTGCCCTATTATGAGCAGATGGCAGTACAGTCTATGACTTGAGAAATATATAGGTGCTCCGGATTGTTACTGATACTGGAAACACAGTGAGGAGCGCTCTTGTACCGTTTTTATTGTATCTGCTCAAACTGCGTGATTTTAACTTGTTTTATGTAAGCAGCCACTTGTCTCTTTAATAAATGTCACTTTTTAAAACATATTACACTATGGGGGCATGTTTCTTTTCATTTATATACCTGTGAGAGGCTCAGCCCTGATGGCCAGTGGAGGACACTGAAGGTACGGAATGCCCAGCTACATTTCGGAGATAGCCTATCCCTATAGTTCGTCCTGAACCACACCTGGAATAACTGAGAGAGTTGAAGAACTAAGGCGGCAGTTAGAGAGGCGAGGAGGAGTATCTGCCATAACAGTGATAACAGTGGATTATCTCATTGCTGGTTTGAGACTGTTTTGAGGTGAGAGTTCTGTGAGCACGGGGGTTCCAGCACTTTCACAGCAACCGGTTTGGGGGCGTAAAGTGAAGACTCCCCCAGACTGGCTTCGCCTGCACGTGTGAAGCACAGATTTTTGTATATACGCACATCGTTTTTTGCACGGAGTCACTTTGGAGCACCTATATATTTCTCAAGTCATAGACTGTACTGCCATCTGCTCATAATAGGGCAGAAATAAGATGTGGCAGATTGCCTATATCCCTATGAATGAACTACTTTTATTATTATTATTATTCATAATTTAAGTGTATTGTATATCTATTTTATCTGTTTCACCTTCACTTATGTTTACATATATAATGGAATTTTGTATTGCACACTAAGCAATGAGTGTATTTCTGTATTTTTGATTTTATATATTGGGTTATCAGAGTGCGCAGTATCTACACCAAGTCTGCTCTTGCCCTTAGATATTCCTGCACCATATAATGCAGACGCTGACGATGGTTGCTTGAAACTATCAGCCCTGGGCACTGAGGACTGAAAAGTTGTTTAACCTGTTCCCTACCGAGTCATTGTAAAATGACGTCGGCAGGAACCCTTTGTCGATCCGGGCTGACATCATATGACAAGAAAAAGGTAAAACAGCACTCCACGGACAATAATAAGCTTGCTGTTTTATTGTCAGGCAAATGCAGATAAGATATGAAGTAGACGCGTTTCACTCGTCCATAACGAGCTTAAGCTCGTTATGGATGAGTGAAACGCGTCTACTTCATATCTTATCTGCATTTGCCTGACAATAAAACAGCAAGCTTATTATTGTCCGTGGAGTGCTGTTTTACCTTTTTCTTCTCCTATGCACATGGCAGCGAGCCAAAAACAGCACCCGGACACATTACAGATTCCCTCCCCACTGGCTTGAGCGGTGTATTCTTTTGCTCATGACATCATATGACGTCGGCCACTTCTCGCCGCTACTGCGGGCCCGCAGCACGGCAATCGTGAATCGATCGTGTCCCTGGGGGTCGTGTCCCCCTGATCGGTATAAAGAGCCAATAGATTTGGCTCTTTACCACGTGACCGGCTGTGTCCAATCACAGCCGGTCACTACCGACCTCCACGTGCACGCCGCTCGTGCGCGCCCCCGGGGGTGAGCAGCGCGGCGATCGGGGCTGAGGCTTGTCCCTCGGACAAAGCCCAGCTCCGATCAGTGTATAGAGCCAATGGAATTGGCTCTTTACCACGTGACCGGCTGTGTCAATCACAGCCGGTCACATTATGTAAACAAACCACGGTAACAAGCTGTTACCGGGTTCTCCCTGTCACACACCGATCGTGTGTGAGAGGGAGATTGCGGTAACAGCTTGTTACCGCCCACTGTGTACACCAAGCACACTGATTACCCCCCCAATAAATAGTACCTGTCACCACCCCATCAAAGTACATGTCACCAGCCCATCAGAGTACCCGAGTACCTGTCACCTGTCCATCAAAGTACCCGAGTACCTGTCACCAACCCATCTGAGTACCCGAGTACCTGTCACCAACCCATCAGAGTACCTGTCACCTGCCCATCAGAGTACCTGAGTACCTGTCACCAGCCCATCAGAGTACCCAAGTACCTGTCCCCAGCTTATCAGAGTACCCAAGTACCTGTCACCTGCCCATCAGAGTACCCGAGTACCTGTCACCAGACCATCAGCATACCAGAGTACCTGTCCCCTGCCCATCTGTGTATCAGAGTACCTGTCACCAGCCCATCTGAGTACCTGTCACCAGCCCTTCAGAGTACCCGAGTACCTGTCACCTACCCATCAGAGAACCTGAGTACCTGTCACCAGCCCACAAAAGTACCCTAGTACCTGTCACCTGCCCATTAGAGTACCTGAGTACCTGCCACCAGGCCATCAGTGTACCCGAGTACCTGTCACCTGCCCATCTAAGTACCCGAGTACCTGTCACCAGCTCATCAGAGTACCCGAGTACCTGTCTCTTGCCAATCTGAGTACCCGAGTACCTGTCACCAGCCCATCAGAGTATCCAAGTACCTGTCACCAGCCCATCAAAGTACCCGAGTACCTATCTGCAGCCCATCAGAATACCTGAGTACCTATCTGCAGCCCATCAGAGTACCCGAGTACCTATCTGCAGTCCATGCCTCATAGAATATACCTCGGGTGTTTGCTTTCCAAAATGGGGTCATTTTGTGGGTAATTCCACTGTCCTGGTGCTCCAGGGCCTTCAAAAGTGTGATAGGTATGAATGAAATTTTATGTGTAATTTATGTGTAATTTATGCTCCTAGAATGCCTGACAGTGCTCCCTGCATGTTCGGCCTCTGTATGTGGCCAGGGTGTGAAAAAGTCTCACACATGCGGTATCGCCATACTCGGGACGAGTAGCAGAATATATTTTGGGGGTTAATTTTTGCTATATACATGCTATGTGTTAGAAATACCTTAAAATTGACCACTTTGTGTAAAAATAAAAGTGTTTTCATTTTCTTTCCACGTTTTTTGAAGACTTGACTAATGCCTCATAGAATATATGTTGAGGTGTTTGCTTTCCAAAATGGGGTCATTTTGTGGGTAATTCCATTGTCCTGGTGCGCCAGGGCCTTCAAAAGTTTAATAGGTCGTTAGGAAATTAGATGTGAAAATTCTGCTCCTAGAATGCATGACGGTGCTCCCTGCATGTTGGACCAGGGTGTGAAAAAGTCTCACACATGTGGTATCACCATACTTGGGACGAGTAGCAGAATATATTTTGAGGGTTATTTTTGCTATATACCTGCTATGTGTTCAAAATATCATATAAATTGACCACTTTGTGAAAAAAAATAGGTTTTCATTTTCTTTCCACGTTTTCCGAAAACTTGTGGAAAAAATTGAACCGTACAAAAGACTCATAATGCCTCATAGACTATACGTTGGGATGTTTGCTTTCCAAAATGGGGTCATTTTGTGAGTAATTCTATTGTCTTGGTGCTCCAGGGCCTTCAAAAGTGTAATAGGTGGTTAGGAAATCATGTGTGTAATTTATGCTTCTAGAACGCCTGACGGTGCTCCCTGCATGTTGGACCTCTCTATGTGGCCAGGCTGTGTAAAGGTCTCACACATGTGGTATCACCATACTCGGGATGAGTAGCAGAATATATTTTGGGGGGTAATTTTTGCTATGTACATGCTATGTGTTAGAAATATCTTATAAATTGACCACTTTGTATAAAAATAAAAGCATTTTCTTTCCACGTTTTTCGAAGACTTGCGGAAAAAAATGAACCATTCAAAAGACTCATAATGTCTCATAGATTATACGTTGGGGTGTCTTCTTTCCAAAATGGGGTAATTTTGTGGGTAATTCCATTGTCCTGGTGCGCCAGGGCCTTATAGTTTAATAGGTCGTTAGGAAATTAGATGTGAAAATTCTGCTCCTAGAATGCATGATGGTGCTCCCTGCATGTTGGACCCCTCTATGTGGCCAGGCTGTGAAAAAGTCTCACACATGTTGTATTGCCATACTCGGGGTGAGTAGCAGAATGTATTTTGGGGTGTAATTGGAAGTATGCATATGCTGTGTGTGAGAAATAACTTGCTGTTATTCCAATTTTGTGCAAAAAAAAGAAAATAAATAATAATTTCTTAATTTTCCTAAGAATTGTGGGGAAAAAGTACAACTTCAAAAAACTCATGATGCCTCATACTAAATACCTTGGAATGTCTACTTTTCAAAAAAGGTGTAATTTGGGGGGTATTTGTACTTTCCTGACATTTCAGGGCCTCAAGAAATGAGATAGGCCATCAGTGCATCAGGTGTGATCTATTTTCAATGATTGGCACCATAGCTTGTAGACTCTATAACTTTCACACAGACCAAATAGTATACACTTATTTGGGTTATTTTTACCAAAGATAGGTATCAGTATAGGTTTTGGCCCAAATTTACGAACAAAAATTACTTATTTGTGAAATTTTATCATAGAAACTAAAAAAAAGTGTTTTTTTTTAAAAATTAAAAACCCAGAGGTGATTAAATACCACCAAAAGAAAGCTGTATTTGTGTGAAAAAAATAAAATTTTGTTTGGGTACAGTGTAGCATGAGAGAGTAATTGTCATTCAAAGTGTGAGAGTGCTGAAAGCTGAAAATTGGTCTGAGCAGGAAGGGGGTATAAACGTCCTGTATTGAAGTGGTTAAAGGCATCGTTCAGCCGGCCACCCTCTCCACTGCTCTTCCTCTGACTGAAGGAAGCCTCAGAAACACTTTGTCCAGCAGCAGGAAAATGTAACCTCCCAGGGTTTGGAAAGGCGTTGCAAAAACTATTTTTTAAGCTATCCTGAAGATGTTTCATCCTCTGCTCCCTCTGCGAAGGCAGGATGAGCTCTGCAACTTTATCCTTGTAACGTGGATCAAGAAGGGTTGCCAGACAGTAATGATCCCTCTCCTTGATACCACGAACCTGGGGTCTTTTTCGCAGGCTTTGCAGAATCAGGGAGGCCATGCAGTGTAAGTTTGAGCAGACTTGAGAGTCCTCTGGGTGACTGAGAATGGCATTGTCTGGAACGACCTCCTCCCAGCCACATACAACTCCTTGTGTTTCTGGGGACTGAAAACCATGATCCTTTGAAGACTGCTGTGTGTTATCCTTTACATCCATGCTGACACAATTGTCCTCCTCCTCCTCTTCTTCCTGTGTGTTTGGTGACCCTGCAGGAATGCTATCTGCATAAAGGGGGCCTTGAGAGGAAAGGAAGACCGCCTCTTCCTCCCTCTGTTCTGCCTCAAGTGCCCTGTCTATGATTCCCCGAGGCGTGTGCTCTAGCAGGAAGACTATAGGGACAGTGTTACTGATACATACATTGTCGCTGCTCATCATCCTTGTGGTCTCCTCAAATGGTGACAGAACAATGCAAGCATCCTTCATCAGTAGCCACTGGCATGTCCTTTTGTCATACTTACAAAGGTACTCATCGATGATATTCTGCTGTGTGTGCACCCGCTGCAGCATTGCCAATGTTGAGTTCCACCTGGTGGGCATGTCATGAATGAGGCAGTTGGTGGGCAGGTTTAATTCCCGCTGAATGTCAGTCAGCTGAGCACTGGTATTGTATGACCAGCAGAAATGGCCACAGACTTTTCTGGCCTACCTCAGAATATCTGGTAAGCCTGGGCACCTGCACAAGAAAGGCTGCACCACCAAATTTAGGACGTGTGCCAAGCATGGAACATGTGTGAAGTGTTCCTGTTGGAGGGCAGAGAGAAGATTGGTGCCATTGTCACATACAACCATTCCTGGCTCAAGCTGACGTGGTGTCAACCACCTACTGCTGGTGTACTGCTAGGAGATTGGCTGCAAGTACTTGTGGCACCCATTGCTAGACCTTCATTCCTCTCAATGCAGGCTTTTGAGAGCACTGGAGGTATAGTAAGGGTTGAGGTCACAGATGAGGAACAAGGAGAAGTCTGCCTTGTTTTATTATGTGCGTCTTTCAGGTGCTGTTGCCAATGGCAAGTCATCATCTGTCTTGTCAAGCATGTAGTGCCCAAGCAGCTGCTGTTCTGGCCGCGCTTGATCCGCTTCAGACATAGATTGCAAACAGCAACGGTGCGATCTACTGCACATCTGTTGAAAAATGCCCACCCTAAAGAACTTTTGAAAGTCAGTGGGAGCCAGCAGCACCCTTCACCTGTGATGCAATAGGCTAGCTGCCCTTAAGCTGGCCCCTGGAGGACATCCTGCCTCATTGGAGTTGTGCCTCCTCCTCTTCCTCTTCCTCCTGTCTTCTCTCAGGCACCCAAGTACAATCAGTGTCCTCATCATCCCCTCCCTCATCATCACTGAAGCAAACTTGGCAGTATGCTGCAGCTGAGGGAACATGACTGCTATACAGAGAAACAGCCGCACACTGCTGCATAGAATTGCTGGAAAATTGCTTGTAATTTATTCAAACATGATGTATCACAATGTTGCAAAAAATGATAGATACATGACAGACAAAAAATACTTAATCATAACCTGGTTATGATTAAGCAGATGAATGTGCTGTGAAACGCGTTAACCCTTTCCCATCTTTGGATATGTCGGTATCTGTCATTTTTTGCAACATTTGTAACATTGTGACACATCATGTTTGAATAAATTACAAGCAATTTTCCAGCAATCCTATGCAGCAGTGTGCGGTCGTTTCTCTGTATTGCATCTGATTTCCCTGGATCACGAACGGGACCAGCACCTGTCTGCCGGATGTTTGAACCTGCACCTGAGCGGCCTCATTTTCTCTTTTCCTTGGATGGACATGACTGCTAGTTTCTTGTCCTTCTGTGGCACCCCCTCTCTCTAGGCTCACGTTACTCCCTTCCTCAACCTGGGAACCAACATCGGAGCTTTCAAATCGCTGTGCATCCTCCATCAGCATGTAACCGACACTATGGTCGAATAATTCTGTTGACTCCTCCGTGCATGAAGGTGGGGCTACAGAAGGAGTAACTGTGGACAAGTAGGGGGTGGAATAGGCCACTTAGGCAGCTGCATTGGAAGACAAGCTAGTATGAGCCTGGGTGACAGGGGATGAGGAGGATGAGCACGGTTTAGTTATCCACTTCACCAACTCTTCTGCATGTTGTGGCTCAATAACATGGCCAACAGCAGAAAAAAAGGACAAGTGTGACCCGCCTGCAGAGGTTGCACCGTGTCCACCACCACCACTTTTCACTGTAGACATAGAGGCTGCTTGCCCTCTTTTAGTGGCCTGGGAGCATCTGCCTCTCCTTGGTAGCCCTCTGGACATGATGGGGATTTTTTTCAACAACACACTAAACTTAAAGTGGATGTAAACCCACCACCCACCCAGTATAAACTAATGACACAGTATTAATGTATATATACATGCAAGCCTCCTGAATCTATCCCTACCTTGCAAATGTCCTTCCTGTAGGCATTAGCAGCTCTGTAAAATCTGAAATCAGTGGGTGTCTGTGTTTGCTGGAGTTTGGTGGGTGGAGTTGTGATGTCACAAGCCTCCCCACCCACCTCTATACTGAGACAATGAGGAGGGAGGGAGGGAGGGGGGAGTGCAAAACTTTCTCTGCTGTGTGAAGGAGATAAGCAAATTGCTTGTCACTCACAGAGCAAGGGGCGGATCGACTGTGTATTTCCCTGTTAGACTTTCTCTTCCTGAAAAAAAGATAAGCTCATTACTCACAGTTTGATTAACTCTTTGTGGCAAGACTAGGCACAGATGACATAACATGCTATACTCTACCAGGCAGAATTATTAATTACATTTTTTTTCGGGTTTACACCCACTTCAATTATATACTGTACACCACCGAATGCACTGTATATGTAATCTAGACTGAATGCAGCGTATATATGTATATATATATTATACTGTATATATATTTTCTTACACTGCCTGAACGGACTTTATATACTATACATTGAATGAGCTGTATATAAAGTATGCACTGAATGCAATGTATTATATATATACTATATACAGGTATGAGGGTCCCCGTGTCACAGCTATATGGACTGATCTGCAGCTGCTATTATAACCTCACCTAGGTGAGGGATTGAATAAATGTGTAATGAGTAATAGCTCTTGCTAATGTGAGTATAGTGTGGTAGGTATGTGAAAATTCTCCCACTATACTCTCCTGGGTGTTGTTAACAAAATATTGCATCGTGAATACCCCAATCCAATAATATAAAGTGCAGTGTTAAATTATGTGCAAAGGTCAAAAATTCATATTCAATATAACCCTTGATACTGTAACATCATACTATTCAAATCCAATGAAAATTTAAAGTGCAATAAAATCCAATATACAGTGCATTTGAGTGCTCAAAGTGACTTGTTGCTATTTGTGCTCATATAATAACGAATAATATATATTAAATTATATATGACCCGATGAAATAAAGTGCAATGATAGATATCAAAAATTCATATTCATTCTGTCCAATCCAGTAGTAATTTAAAGTGTAATAAAGTCCAATATATAGTGTATTCCAGTGCAAAAAGTTGACTTGGTGCTATTGCATAATCATCCCGATCAATGTTCCAAAAGTGCTTGTGCTCATGCCATCACCTTGTGCAGATATAAGGTAGGGATACCCTGCTTACCAGATCCTATTGACCCTCACAGTCATATGACTTGGAGGAGTCAATACACGCTTGCGGTCTCTCACCCGACCGTGGGTATGCGTCCTTCCACCAGTTCGCTCTATGGCTTCACTACTCTCTTGCTCCGATATATAATATAGGGAAGGAGAAGAAAAACTCTCTGGTGTCATGTAGGTGTGTTAAATTTGGTGTTATCGCTCTCACTCTCCCATACTGGTCACTGCAAGTTCAACATGACACCTCATGGCAAATAACTCTCTGAGAAACTGAAAAAAAGAATTGTTGCTTTACATAAAGATGGCCTAGCCTATAAGAAGATTGCCAAGACCCTGAAACGGAGCTGCAGCACGGTGACCAAGACCATACAGCGGTTTAGCAGGACAGGTTCCACTCAGAACAAGCCTCGCCATGGTCGACCAAAGTAATTGAGTGCATCAGCGTCATATCCAGAGGTTGTCTTTGGGAAATAGATGTATGAGTGCTACCAGCATTGCAGAGGTTGAATAGGTGGGGGGTCAGCTTGTCAGTTCTCAGACCATACACCGCACACTGCATCAAATTGGTACACATGGCTGTGGTCCCAGAGGGAGGCCTCTTCTAAAGATGATATACAAGAAAGCCTGCAAACAGTTTGCTGAAGACAAGCAGACTAAAGACATGGATTACTGGAACCATATCCTGTGGTCTGATGAGACCAAGATAAACTTATTTGGTTCAGATAGTGTCAAGCGTGTGTGGCTGCAACCAGGTGAGCAGTACAAAGACAAGTGTGTCTTGCCTACAGTCAAGCATGGTGGTGGGAGTGTCATGTTCTGGGGCTGCATGAGTGCTGCCAGAACTAGGGAGATTCAGTTTATTGAGGGAACCATGAACGCCAACATGTACTGTGACATACTGAAGCAGAGCATGATCCCCTCCCTTCTGAGACTGAGCAGGAGGGCAGTATTCCAACGTGATAACAGCCCCAAACACACCTCCAAGATGGCCACTGCCTTGCTAAAGAAGCTGAGGTTAAAGGTTATGGACTGGCCAAGCATGTCTCCAGACCTAAACCCTATTGAGCATCTGCGGGGCATCCTCAAATGGAAGGTGGAGGAGCGCAAGGTCTCTAACATCCACCAGCTCTGTGATATCATCATGGAGGAGTGGAAGAGGACTCCAGTGGCAACCTGTGAAGCTCTGGTGAACTCCATGCCCAAGAGGGTTAAGGCAGTGTTGGAAAATAATGGTGGCCACACAAAATATTGACACTTTGGGCCCAGTTTGGACATTTTCACTTAGGGGTGTACTCACTTTTGTTGCCAGCGTTTTAGACAAATGTACTCTGTTATTCAAGCTGTACACTCACTACTTTACATTGTAGCAAAGTGTCATTTCTTCAGTGTTGTCACATGAAAATATATAATAAAGTATTTACAAAAATGTGAGGGGTGTACTCACTTTTGTGAGATACTGTATATATACTATAGATGGTACATATATAATCTTACACCGCCTAAAGGCAGCGTATTCTATATATACTATAGACAGTACATATATATTCTTACATTACCTGAACAGACTCTATATACTATACATCTATATCTGTCTCTTATA
>BLSH010503359.1:469619-479756 GCA_018402905.1 Glandirana rugosa
ACAGGCCCTGGGCCTGAAAAGTTTTTTTCAGGCCCAAGCCCAGGCCCCAAGACCATTAAAATTACTTTAAATAAGTTTGCAGAACAGATGTGCACTTATTCCCGGTTTCATTTAAAGTGACACACACATTTTGCAGAACAGTGATATGGGTTCTCCCGGCTTATTTATACTTTTTAGACACAATTTGAAGATGATTTTAGAACAGTTCTATGGCCTCTAATGTTAATTAATACTTTTCAGACGCAGTTTGAAGATGATCCCCATTCACCTCCATTTTTGCTTTTTTATGTTTTTATTTTATTAAAAATATTTAAAGTTATTTCCCTGTCCCCATTTCTTTGTAGGGCACTTGTCCCACCCTTACCCCAATTTTCCTTCCTTTTGCCGACCTCTAGGACCTTCCTGGACTTTTTTACAGCATTTTTAAGAATTTTCATTAAAATTACCAGAACCCCGGACCCGAACCCGGACTTTTTTTGAAAAGTCCGGGTCCCGGACACCCCAAAGGTCGGTACGGACCCGAACTTTACAGTCCGGGTTCGCTCAACTCTATTAGTGATCCTTCAGCATTCAGTCTGCTGCTAAGAGTCAATAGGTGCAGGAGACCTGTACAGTGCTGTTATGATGACAGCAATGCAATAGGCAAATCGGGGCAATGTGCTGGACATAAATGTGCCGAAAGGCTCTGATGGAGACACAGATGTGTGTAAAACTCTGATGCGGACACATATGTGCATAAAGGCTCTGATGGGGACACAGATGAGCAGAAAGGCTCTAATGGGGACACAGATGTGCAGAGAGGCACTGATGTAGACAAAATGTGCAGAAATGCTCTGAAGGGGACACAAATGTGCAAGGAGACTCTGATAGGGAGACATATGTGTGTAA
The DNA here is from genome assembly GCA_018402905.1 of Glandirana rugosa. Taxonomy (NCBI): domain Eukaryota; kingdom Metazoa; phylum Chordata; class Amphibia; order Anura; family Ranidae; genus Glandirana; species Glandirana rugosa. The sequence goes on from BLSH010503359.1 coordinate 470,508, forward strand.
AGCTCTGATGGGGACACATATGTGCAGAAAGACTCTGATGGGGACATAGATATGCATAAAGGCTCTGATGGGACACATGTGCAGAAAGGCTCTGATGGGGACATAGATGTGCAGAAAGGCTCTGATGTGGACACAGATGTGCAGCAAGGGGACACATATGTGCAGAAATGCTCTGATGGGGACATAGATGTGCAGAAAGACTCTAATGGGACACATGTGCAGAAAGGCTCTGATGGGGACACAGGTGTGTGTAAAGCTCTGATGGGGACAGAGATGTGCAGAAAGGCTCTGGTGGGGATACAGATGTGCAGAAAGGCTCTGAAGTGGACACAGATGTGCAGAAAGGCTCTGAAAGGGACACAGATGTGCAAGGAGATTCTGATAGGGACACAGATATGGGGAAGGCTCGGATGGAAAAACAGATGCACAGAAAGGCTCTGATGGGGACACAGATGTGCAGAATGGCTCTGATGGGGACATGGATGTACTGAAAGGTTCTGATGGGAACACACATGTGCAGAAAGGCTCTGATGAGGACACAGATGTGCTGAAAGGCTCTGATGGAAACACACATGTGCAGAAATGCTCTGATGGGGACACAGATGTGCAGAAAGGCTCTGATGGGGACACAGATGTGTGTAAAGCTCTTATAGGGACACAGATGTGCAGAAAGGCTCTGATGAAGACACAGATGTGCAGAAAGGCTCTGATGGTAACAAAGATGTGTGTAAAGCTCTCATGGGGACACAGATGTTCAGAAAGGCTCTGATGAGGACACAGATGTGCAGAAAGGCTCTAATGGGGACACAGATGTGTAAGAAGACTATGATGGGGGCATACTCTCATGGGGACACAGATGCCTGATGGAAACAGAGATGTTTGGGGAGGCGTAATCAGTCAATTATAAATAACTGATTTTTTCAGCCCACAAATATATGTAAAATTTGCACTGTGATCTCCCTACCGAGGAGTTTGGAGACCCCTAATCTATTTTTCTATACCTTTCCATTGTTTATTGTTATATTGCCACCCAGTGGTCACTGCATTTATCTCCACTGATTTATCTGTATATGCTTCTGTTTTGTGATGTAGTTTCCATCTTCCTCAGTATTTGTCCAGCATTTGTTCTTGCCTTATTTTCTGTATTCTCCAAACATCTCAATCTACCATATTATGTTTGTTTCTGCCTGAATCTGCATACATTAACTGATATTCATAGATGGCAAGTATTTTGAGATCAACTATCTGGCAAAGGTTGGCCATAGTGATTGTCCTTGCACCTTTCAGGTCAGACATTGAGAGCTCTAGGACTATGATGGGGGCATACTCTCATGGGGACAAAGATGTCTGATGGAAACAGAGATGTATGGGGAGGCGTAATCAGTCATTTATAAATAACTGATTTTTTCAGCCCACAAATATATGTAACATTTGCACTGTGGTCTCCCTACCGAGGAGTTTGGAGACCCCTAATCTATTTTTCTATACCTTTCCATTGTTTATTGTTATATTGCCACCCAGTGGTCACTGCATTTATCTCCACTGATTTATCTGTATATGCTTCTGTTTTGTGATGTAGTTTCCATCTTCCTCAGTATTTGTCCAGCATTTGTTCTTGCCTTATTTTCTGTATTCTCCAAACATCTCAATCTACCATATTATGTTTGTTTCTGCCTGAATCTGCATACATTAACTGATATTCATAGATGGCAAGTATTTTGAGATCAACTATCTGTCAAAGGTTGGCCATAGTGATTGTCCTTGCACCTTTCAGGTCAGACATTGAGAGCTCTAGGACTGATATGTCACTATTAAAATTACTGGAATAAGAATAATCCCATGAGGTGCAGTGTAAGAATTGTGTAGAAGTTTCTACTAATGTGATCAGGAGACTGCCTGAGCTCAGAGGCCGGCAGCAATTCTGCAATCAGGAGGTCAGCATAATAATGTTAAGGTCTTTATCCAGTATAACCTACAAGGCAGATGAAGAGGCTCACAATCTTGTTTATCATTGGCATCCACCAGATCCCCAGACCGATTACTGCAAGTGAGACACAGCCAACCAGGCTTTAGCCATACACAATGCATTTTCTGACAACACTGTCTCAGACAACCAATCAGGTGAGTTTTGGAACCAGTAGTTTGACATTTATTTCTAGCATACTACCCGAATATACTGACTTGACAAAACAAAATTGACTTGACTGAACAAAATACACATGCAATTTATGGTAAAAGGTATCATTAAGACCCTTCTTGGTCACACAGAACGTATTGTGCTGACTAGCCTATGATGCAGCTAGTGCTAGTGTTCCAACGGATTCCTCCAACCAGATCACCCTCCACTTGGCTTATGCCAACCTTATAATTTATAGACTGGAAAATATACCATTTTTTGAGATTGCTTAGTGGGGCTATTGATCGATTAAATCACATCTTTATTAATTGCCCACGTTAAAGGCTACACACAGAATAATTGTATGATATATCTGTGCACCTTACATGGATGTTGCAACATGTACAATATCTCATAGGAATATTGATGCTATTTCTATGCAACTATATTAATCCTTTTACTGCAGCCCATGTATGGGTGGTGAAGGAATACTGTGTTTATCTGTCTTGGAGGGGGCCTAACTGTAAGCTGACCATGTTATATATTGCAATGGAATCATTGTCTGCATGAGTTTTTTGATATGCACAAATTATATGGCACATGATTGTTTTGCTGAGCGATTAACAGCCTTCATGATTGACAGTGGCTCCTGCGCATATACAGAATAAAGCACTGGATATGCTGAATAAGATGGAGTCTGTATGAAGCCACTATCATTGGTTGGAAGCATTGTGTGATCATCTGTTGCTTGGCACGATTTACATATGAGTGCTCCTTAGCACTAGACGGCCATTCAGTGCAATGTTTTTCATATATCAAGCGCTCAATGCAAGTTCTATCTTATACTGTGGGACTATGCAAGTTTTGAGTGTTAAATAAGCTACCAAGGTTCTGATGGGGGTGTAATCCATATTGAATACCCTACTGGGGTACACACTGAAATAATTTTTATAGTGTGCAGGCGGACATGATTTCAGGAAGGTGTTGGTTGCTTTGTTTCTTTTATTGATACAATTTGGCCAAAGATTTTTTATTGTATGTTTATTTTTGCAATCAATATTTTCTAATAAATATTTTTTTCTAGTATTTTTGTTGCATTTCAGGACTACCATATGGCATATGGAACTACACATTGTTGACTTTTGTTAATCGGTATGCAATATTTTTGGTGGTATTGAGTCTCAGCCAGGTCTTTTATCCATAATTCTTTTTGAGTGGAACTTTGCGGCACCAGTTACTTCCCCAGATTTGTTGATATGCACATTCATATATGGATTAGGAATTATGGGTTTTTATACTTTTTTGCAGCTACGTAGTTGCCAAAATAAACAAAAATCTGTAAAAATGCTTATTCATAGTCCAATCGAAGAAAGGCAATAAGAAAATGTAAAGCTGCAATATGGAAATAGTGTTGTCCCCCTGTTAGCTAGCATAATGGCAGGAAAGTATTGATCACGGGAGTGGCTGGATAGAATTACATGTTAACATATTTACAGTATGCAAACTGTACTATCTGTTTAATTAACATTCTACCTTATATGAATGAATAATTACAGTCAAAACAACTTTTCTAATTTTGGAAAGAGTGAAAAGGGTTAGAATCCCCAACAGGTTTTTGCTGCTACCTAGGAAGATATACCCTCATTTCCTTTCCTACTGACAATATATTTACCAGGCAGCAAGTGAGAGGAATTCTATAACAGAAACACATTTAGGCATACAAATATATTTTTTTAGTAAATTAAGAGAATGCTGGATCTCCTGTCAGAACTGTATTTATGTACTGTATATGCCCCTGTTGCAAAAATATCATACTAGAAAAAAGTCAACAAAAGAAAAAAAAAGAAACAAAACTTAGTCTAACAGAATAAATTAGTTTGTATAGCATTGTCTCAGATAATTGCAATTACAGGATAAGTTCACTTTTGGAACATTTAGGGTGGAACTGGAAAATGTAATGCGTTCTAGACCCTGCCACTGATCAGCATCCTAGTAGTTCTTGCATCTGGATAGCTGTCTGCTTTGTGCAGAAGGCATGGGCAGACAGCTTTCATCAGCCTCAGCAGGAGCCTGCCATTGCACCCTCAATTAAAAAAAAAAAAATAAATGCACATGTTTTACCTGCAAAAACATGTGCATGTACTATTATTATTTTTTTTATTAGGTTAGCTTATCTTTTAAGCTTTTTATAAAAACACTTAACTGAAACACACAAACCCATGTTTTAGTGAAAATGTTCATTGAAAATAGTTAAATTATAGACTTATCAAGGACAATCAGTTTAGATTCATACTGTCGACTCAAAACCCATATGTAACATAGAATTATTTTTTCAATCTATATATTTCTTTACAACAAGCAATGTTTCTATTAAAGAACACAATCAATCCTATCCAATACAGATTTTTTTAATGTAATAATATGAAGACATTATTGGGACTAAAGGCCTGTACACAAGATGAGAAATTCGGACGGGAATTGTCATCCGATGGCCTGTCGTCTGAAATTCTTACTGTTAGCATGCTCCTTTCGACAGCGGATTTTGATTTTTCATCAGACAAAAGCTGGATGTGCAGACTAGTACATTTTTTTCGTATGGCAACTCAACGTCCAATTTTCAGATGGTCAGTACAGAAATCGTCACGCAAAAATCGGAAATACAAACACGCATGATGGAAATCAAAGAATGACCCGAAGAGTTTGATCGTATAAACTGGCGATCATGATCCAGAGTTAACATTCGTGACACGGCAATTGAAATTATGAAATGGAGCACGTATTATCTTTTTAATAGCGAAATTAGTGGAAGCGACCCAACGGGTGATGTACCAAAAATGAACTTTATCTTTATACGCTCTTAGTACGAGCCAATCAGCTTCTAACTTCAGCTTGTTCAAATAAGCTTTTACATAAAAACCTGGAAGCTGATGCTGATGTTTCTATGCAGAGCTACACCAAATTTTGCACTCCCAAGCTTTAGTAAATCAACCTCTATATGTCTATAAGGACATAGTGTAGAAAAATGAGACTTGTGTGTATCTCTCAATCAAATTTTGTATACAAGCACATTTAAAATCACATGTCTTATTGATTCAAACAACATATAGTAATCACATCTTATAACCGTTCAAATCATCCACCATGTGATGCAGACGCTGCCGATGGGATTTGGAACCTGACCGCCCTGGTGAGGACTAAAAAAATTGAGAAATGCATCACTTAGGTGGCCGCCTTCTCAATTCTTGACCAACAGAAGCCCCAAAACTACGTTTTCTATAACACTGTAACCTACCAGAGTCAGGAAAAGTGTTTGATAAATGAAGGTGGAGGAGTGCAAGGTCTCAACCTCCACCATATCTGTGATGTCATCATGGAGGAGTGGAAGAGGACTCCAGCGGCAACCTGTGAAGCTCTGGTGAACTCCATGCCCAAGAGGGTTAAGGCAGTGCTGGAAAATGATGGTAGCCACACAAAATATTGACACTTTGGGCCCAATTTGGACATTTTCACTTAGGGGTGTACTCTTTTTTGTTGCCAGCGGTTTAAACACTAATGGCTGTGTGTTGAGTTATATTGAGGGGACAGCAAATTTACACTGTTATACAAGCTGTACACTCACTAATTAACATTGTAGCAAAGTGTAATTTTTTCAGTGTTGTCACATGAACAGGTATAATAAAATATTTACAAAAATGTGAGGGGTGTACTCACTTTTGTGAGATACTGCATATACAGGTGCTGGTCATATAATTAGAATATCATCAAAAAGTTGATTTATTTCACTAATTCCATTCAAAAAGTGAAACTTGTATATTATATTCATTCATATTACACAAACTGATATATTTCAAATGTTTATTTTGTTTAATTTTGATGATTATAACTGACGACTAAGGAAAATCCCAAATTCAGTATCTCAGAAAATTAGAATATTGTGAAAAGGTTCAATATTGAAGACATCTGGTGCCACACTCTGATCAGCTAATTAACTAAAAACACCAGCAGGGGCCTTTAAATGGTCTCTCAGTCTAGTTCTGTAGGCTACACAATCATGGGGAAAACTGCTGACTTGACAGTTGTCCAAAAGACGATCATTGACACCTTGCACGAGGAGGACAAGACACAAAAGGTCATTGCAAAAGAGGCTGGCTGTTCACAGAGCTCTGTGTCCAAGCACATTAATAGAGAGGCGAAGGGAAGGAAAAGATGTGGTAGAAAAAAGTGTACAAGCAATAAGGATAACCGCACCCTGGAGAGGATTGTGAAACAAAACCCATTCAAAAATGTGTGGGAGATTCACAAAGAGTGGACTGCAGCTGGAGTCAGTGCTTCAAGAACCACTACGCACAGACGTATGCAAGACATGCGTTTCAGCTGTCGCATTCCTTGTGTCAAGCCACTCTTGAACAACAGACAGTGTCAGAAGCGTCTCGTCTGGGCTAAAGACAAAAAGGCCTGGACTGCTGCTGAGTGGTCCAAAGTTATGTTCTCTGATGAAAGTAAATTTTGCATTTCCTTTTGAAATCAGGGTCCCAGAGTCTGGAGGAAGAGAGGAGAGGCACACAATCCATGTTGCTTGAGGTCCAGTGTAAAGTTTCCACAGTCAGTGATGATTTGGGGTGCCATGTCATCTGCTGGTGTTGGTCCACTGTGTTTTCTGAGGTCCAAGGTCAACACAGCCTTATACCAGGAAGTTTTAGAGCACTTCATGCTTCCTGCTGTTGACCAACTTTATGGAGATGCAGATTTCATTTTCCAACAGGACTTGGCACCTACACACAGTGCCAAAGCTACCAGTAGCTGGCTTAAGGACCATGGCATCCCTGTTCTTAATTGGCCAGCAAACTCGCCTGACCTTAACCCCATAGAGAATCTATGGGGTATTGTGAAGAATAAGATGTGATATGCCAGACCCAACAATGCAGAAGAGCTGAAGGCCACTATCAGAGCAACCTGGGCTCTCATAACCCCTGGGCAGTGCCACAGACTGATCGACTCCATGCCACGCCGCATTGCTGCAGTAATTCAGGCAAAAGGAGTCCCAACTAAGTATTGAGTGCTGTACATGCTCATACTTTTCATGTTCACACTTTTCAGTTGGCCAAGATTTCTAAATATCCTTTCTTTGTATTGGAAACAAGGGGGTGGGGGAATTGGGACTTTAAATGAAGCTAGATAGCCTGGTAAGGCTGGTGCTTCCATCCCTATATACTGTATTAAATAAAATTGCAAAATATGCAATGGGAAAAAAGGAGAGTGGGACTTTAAATGAAGCATGTGGTTGTCATATTGTACCATTGATGGATAGCATAGAGAGAGGATTAAATAGGTAAAATATTTTATTAATGTACAAAAGCAAATAATTGATACATATATGGTCACAGAAGTGATCCAAAATGGTAAGACATAATATACATTTTACATGCAGTGATGGTTATATAACATGGCATGACAAAATTCCCCATCCATCAATCTCATATTCTGTACACAACAATATTGGATTACACAGTAGGAGACTGCATGGCCCATGACCCAATATTCCTGGGGTATTAGCCGTGGATATAACCGTGCAAATATAAAAATGGTAGTAAGTCATCAGACATAGATTGGCAGCATAAACACGACAATAGTAGCTCGACGCGTTTCATGGCTAAAAGGGGCCACTCATCAGGAGAAAGCGTGTTGTAATCTGCAACAGAGATAGAAAAAATAGTAATAAAAAAATAAAGAAAGTATACACTCGCTGTTGTCCTCATACCGATAAGTGGGGCCTCCAATGCCCACAGGAGGCCACCACACAACTTAGTATGGGAAGTACTCACAGTCTGTGTGCCGACACCGGGGAACCGGTCATGGCGGGTCATGTGACTCATTAGTGATACAAGGTCTTAGGTGTGAATGGGGACCAGGTGTGTTAAATTTGGTGTTATCACTCTCACTCTCTCATACTGGTCACTGGAAGTTCAACATGGCACCTCATGGCAAAGAACTCTCTGAGGATCTGAAAAAAAGAATTGTTGCTCTACATAAAGATGACCTAGGCTATACGAAGATTGCCAAGACCCTGAAACTGAGCTGCAGCACAGTGGCCAAGACCATGCAGTGGTTTAACAGGACAGGTTCCACTCAGAACAGGCCTCACCATGGTCGACCAAAGAAGTTGAGTGCATGTGCTCAGCGTCATATCCAGAGGTTGTCTTTGGGAAATAGATGTATGAGTGCTGCCAGCATTGCTGCAGAGGTTGAAGGGGTGGGTGGGTCAGCATGTCAGTGCTCAGACCATACGCCGCAACATGCATCAAATTGGTCTGAATGGCTGTGGTTCAAGAAGGAAGCCACTTCTAAAGATGATGCACAAGAAAGCCGACAAACCGTTTGATGAAGACAAGCAGAGTAAGGACATGGTTTACTAGAACCATGTTCTGTGGGCTGATGAGACCAAGATAAACTTATTTGTTTCAGATGGTGTCAAGCGTGTGTGGCGGCAATCAGGTGAAGAGTACAAAGACAAGTATGTCTTGCCTACAATCAAGCATGGTGGTGGGAGTGCCTTGGTCTGGGTCTGCATGAGTGCTGCCGGCACTGGGGAGCTACAGTTCATTGAGGGAACCAACATGTACTGTGACATACTGAAGCAGAGCATGGTCCCCTCCCTTCAGAGACTGGGCTGCAGGGCAGTATTCCAACATGATGACGACCCCAAACACACCTCAAAGATGACCACTGCCTTGCTAAAGAAGCTGAGGGTAAAGGTGATGGACTGGCCAAGCATGTCTCCAGACTTAAACCCTATTCAGCATCTGTGCAGCATCCTCAAACTGAAGGGGGAGGAGCGCAAAGTCTCTAATATCCACCAGCTTCATGATGTCATCATGGAGCTAGGGTTTAGATCTGGAGACATGGTTTGCCAGTCCATCATCTTTACCCTCAGCTTCTTTAGCAAGGCAGTGGTTATCTTGGAGGTGTATGTGGGGTCATAATCATGTTTGAATACTGCCCTGTGGCCCAGTCTCTGAAGGGAGGGGATCATGCTCTGCTTCAGTATGTCCCAGCACATGTTGGCATTCATGGTCCCCTCAATGAACTGCAGCTCCCCGAATGCACTGTATACATAGTCTACACTGAATGCAATA
>BLSH010503359.1:482100-506293 GCA_018402905.1 Glandirana rugosa
CCCTATAGGTTCCTTAACTATTACGGTTAGTCGTCACAAGTTTGAGATTCATTCTTCACCTTTTACTCTCCAAGGGAACTTTGGTTAGTCCATCTTCTAAAGTCGGTGTTACCCGTCGAAATGATAGACTCTTCTATTTCTCGGAGTAGGTGTTTATGGTGTTTTCAGAAGTTCGACAGTAACTACAATTTCCCCCGTTATGTACCATAACTCAATGTAAAACCAGAGTAGTGAGGCTTACTGAAACACGGTGTTCCAATCTCCGAACAGAGACACGACAAACCGTATAAAATTCTGGTCGAGTCGCCAGAAGAAAGCCATTACTATGCAAATGCCAGAAAGTATCCCTCTTAAAATATGCCAAACAGCACAGAGACAAGCCTCTAACCTTGTGGCACAAAGTCATTCGGAGTGATGAGACCAAAATGTAACTCAATACCATGTATTGCCCCCTTTAACATCAATGACAGCTTGAAGACTTTTGTGGTATTTGTGGATGAGGCTCTTTATCTTCTCAGATAGTAAAGCTGCCCATTGTGGCTGAAATCTTCTACCTGATTGGTTTCAAGGGAACCTCTCATTTTCCACTTCTTACTTAGAGTTTGAACACTGCTGATTGGCATTATCAATTCCTTGGATATCCCTTTGCTGTTTTATTTTAAAAGAATTTTATTGGATTTTATCAAGTACAATGGTTTATACAAAAAAGAGGTAAGAAAAGGCCTCACCCAGGAATGATGGGTAATTCAATCAAACAACAATAACAGAGGTAGATGAAAGCTTTCGTCTGAAAGAGAAACAACAATGGAAGACTACATAACCCTGAATCTTACCCAAACCCAGAGCCCCAAAAGGGAACTAGCTGCGTCAGGGCTGGGGCCTCGCCAGGGCTGGAGTGTCCCACTAAATATGCGAACAAAACAGTTACAATAACAAACCAGTTGAGAACATAAATATAAGAATATGGTGAGGGTTAACCTTAAATAGCTTTGACCAATAGTACGTCTCTTTTGAACACCAAACTGATTATAAAAGTCTAGGAGAAAAGAAGAAAGAGAAAAAAAAAAGAAAGAAAAAAAGAAACAAAAGGAAGGAACCAAAGGGAAGGATTAGGGAGAAGAGAAGAGAGAGGTGGAAAGTAGAGGAAGAGGTAAAAGATAGGGAATAGATCCTAGGGGATATAGGAGGTATGGAGCGAGGAAGGCATCAGGACGAGGCACCCACCAGGGTCATTAACTCGTTTTGGGGGGTCCGGTTGAGATATGTTATCCAAGGGTCCCATATGATATCAAATTTGGTGGAGGAATCAAGGAGAATATTGGCGATTTTCTCCTGGGACATGATCCAGTTGATTTTCCTTTTAGCTGCATTGAAGGAGACATAGGGTTTTTTCCAGGCTTTCGCCAGGGTCAGTTTGGTTCCCAGTAAGATAAAGTGAGTTAGTTTGACTAGGGACTTGGACAGGCCCTCTGGTCTTTGATTTAGTAGTGCTATCTGTGGGCATTGAAGAATAGGATGGGCTGTAATCAACCTTAATAGAGTAAAAAGTCTATTCCAGAATCCTCTGATTTTGAGGCATTCCCACCAAGTATGAAGATAGAAGCCCTGAATTTGACAACCTCTGAAGCACAGTGGGGATGAGTTTGGGAACATGGACGAGAGTCGGGTGGGGACCAGGTACCACCGGGAAATTACCTTCATGCTCGCTTCCATCAAAGAAATGTTAATCATGCCTTTGAAGGATTTCAAAAAAAGAGAGGACTAGAGGTCCCCATTCCAACCCAGGCCCAAGTCCCTCTCCCAACTTTTGGCATAAGGGGGTTTCTCGGGGGAGTCTATCAAACTTGCATAAATAATTGAGATTCCCCCTTTTAGGGCAGGGCCTTCAGAGCACCAACTTTCATAAGGGGAAATGACACCGGAGGACTGGGAGGATCTCCAAATCATCATAAGGAAGTGGTGTATCTGATGGAAGTGGAATTGTTCCGCAGGTGGCATTTCTAGGTTATTGAGACAATGATCAAGGGAGATGGGACAGGCCGGAGATAAAAAGTGTCCTATTCTGTATAGGCCTTTGTTCTTCCACCAGGAAAAGGCTTTGATATCCTGGGATGGGGGAAACCGAGGGTTGTTGAACAGATGTTCTAGGGGTCTAGACGGGGATACCAGCTTGGTCATGGTAAATAAGTGATCACATAGGGCTATTGAGTGAGAGAGCGTAGGGGACAAAATTGAGGGTCTTGTTTTAGGTTTGGCCCACACCAGGTAGTCTAGAGTATTTAGAGGGGTTGCCTGTCTCTGGATTCCCACCCAGTCAGTTCTATTGCTCTTTGTGTAGATCGAGGAGAATTGTGCAAGTTGTGCTGCTTGGAAATATCTTCAGAGGTTAAGGAGCCCTAACCCCCCTTGTTTGCGACTTCTCTGGAGAACCTCAGCAGGGCAACGAAAGCCCTTATTACCCCAGATGAATTTTTTGATTGTTGATTGGAGTTTAAGGAGTTGTGTTTTTTAAATCTGGATGGGTAGGGCCCGAAAGAAGTATAAGATCTTAGGCAGGAGAGTTATCTTAACCGCGTTTATTCTACGGAGCCAGGATAGGTTAAGTTTCCTCCAGCAATCCATGTCCTCTGTAAGTAGTTTTTATAAAGGGGGGTCATTTATGGGATAAAGTTGATCCCATTTAGCTGATAGCTTTATACCCAGGTAGGGAATGTGGTCTGGACTCCAGGGGACCTGGAACCGGTCTTTGAGGAGTTGAACTGTTGACTCAGGGAGGGTGACATTAAGTGCTTTTGATTTGGACATATTAACCTTTAGCCCCGAAGTCTCTCCAAATTCCCCCAGGGTCTTGAGGATGTTTTGCATAGAGACAAGAGGGGAGGTAATAAAAAGTAAGAGGTCATCAGCGAATAAAGCGCATTTATGGGTATGTGACCGCATCTCACCCCTCCTGTGTCTGGGTTTTCCCTTAAAGCTATCGCCAGGGTTTCCATAGCGATTGCAAATATTAGGGGGGATAGCGGACACCCTTGTCTGGTGCCCCTATTGATGGAAATAGGGTCCGAGAGAAAGTTTTGCAGTCTAATGTTCGCTCTAGGGTTGGAGTATAAAGCGGTCAGAGTCTGAAGAAAACGAGGGCCAAAGCCCCAGCGCCCTAGGACTTCAAATAGATAGGGCCATTCTACTGTATCAAACGCTTTCTGCAGGTCTACTGAGAGAATGAAGCCCTCTTGAGGGGGGCCCCCATCTCATCCAGATCTAAGAAGAGAGACGAGGTCCACTGCTCTACGTATTTGGTCGGGCCCCTGACGACCAGGGATAAATCCAACCTGGTCATTGTGTATATACTCTCCAATGAAGGCCGCCAGTCTGTTGGCCAGGATTTTGGTTAGAATTTTGAGGTCATTGTTAATTAGGGAGATAGGTCTATAGTTAGAGACATCAGAGGGGTCCTTGCCTGGCTTCGGGATAACTGAGATATTGGCAGAGTTAAGATCCGGACTGACCCGGGTTCTCTCTTGTAGGGAATTGAAAAAATTGGTTAAATAAGGGACTAGGATGGGACCAAACTGTTTGTAATATCTTGTCGAAAGCCCGTCAGGGCCCAGGGCTGACCCCCCTTTAAGGTGGTTAATTACTTCGAGAACCCCAGACTCTGAGAACGGGGCTTCTAAGGTAAGGTGATGGTCATTGGACAGAGTAGGAAGGGGAATATTATTGAGAAATTTAGATAGGACTGGGGATGAAGCCTGGAACTCCGAACTATAGAGTTTAGCGTAGAACTCCTGGAAAGAGGACATGATCTTGAGAGGGTTCTGAGTTAGGGTCCCAGAGGGGTCTCTTATCTTAGGAAAAGAGAACATTCTGAGTTTCGGGGATAGTCTGGCTGCTAATTTAGGACCTATATGATCCCTTCTGAGATAAAATTGGGCATTAGACCATTGTTCTTGTTTCTGAGCTTGGGTGGTTAAAGCTAAGTTTAAGGCCGCCCTACCTGCCTCCAAATTAGCCCTAGTCTGCGGGGTCGGTTTTTTTTGTGCGTTTTAGCGAGTTTGTGAAATTCCCCCTCTAGGTTGACTAGGTCAATCTTTCTCTATTTATTAAGTTTAGCTTTACCCCTTATAACTGCTCTGTGGGCGGCCCAAAGAGTCATATGTGAAATTTCTGGCCCTGAGTTTAGCCTAAAATATTCTTTAAGGTCCTCCCCTAGTAGTGTAACGTGGACCGGATTATTTAGTATGGATTCCTTCAGTCTCCATTGTGGTCTAGGGCCCGAAACCCCCTGGGGTCTAAAGAGGAGAATTACCATTGAATGGTCAGATAGTGGGGAGTCTTTTATAAGAGAGTTAGAAAGAAATGGGGTAAAAGAAGCGTTCACGAAAATGTGGTCAATCCTGGCCAAAGTTTTGTGAGGAGCTGAGAAATGTGTGTAGTCCTTCGCATTAGGGTTTAGTTCCCTCCAGGTATCCACCAGGCCCAATGCATTTAGGAATTTAGCGATTTTAAGGCTCTTTTTTGGGGGTTGGAGGGTCCTAGTCCGAATTGGGCCCGACTTATCCAACATAACATCAAGCGCAATGTTGGAGTCCCCACCTAGAATCAGGGTCTCCTCAAAGTGGGGCGATAGGGAGTCAAACATTGTTTGAAAAAACTTGACCTGACCAGTATTCGGAGCATAATAGGAAAGGAATGAATAGGTGAGTCCCCTGAGTTCTCCAATCAGGAGAATAAATCTGCCCTCAGGATCCCGGATTTCTTTCCGAGAAAGAAATCTGAGACCTTTAGCGGAAACTATGCCAACCCCTTTCGTCTTATCCGTTGCATTCGCAAGATAGAATTGTGGGAAGCTTGCATGAAGAAGCTTGGGGTTGAATTGTGAAGGAAAGTGGGTTTCCTGGAGGAGGAGGACATCTATGTGCTGTGAGTGGGCTGTCTGAAAGTACTTCCTTCGTTTAAGGGGGGAGTTGAGTCCCTGAACTTTATGGGATACGATTTTTAGGCAGTCCTGGGAATTAGTGCGGGAAGCCATGGTCTAGGTTGAGAAGGGTATAAGGATAAATGTTGGGAAACTTACCCCTTCTCGGCGGAAATAATGCAATATTTCTGGGAGCGAACTTGGACCATAGTTGAAGGATGCTGTGTCCCCTGGGGGGGTGTCGCCCTGGTGCCTGTAAGAGAGTAAACAGGGAGAGAAGGGGGGAGAGAGGAGAGAAAAGGAAGAGAAGCTGGAGAAAAAAGAGCAAAGGAGAGGGGGAGTGGAGAAAGTCCAACAATCCCCTCAGTGGTCTAGGGATTGGGGCCATAAAATCGGCGACCCCGACCCGAGACCAACCCAATAACGTCTGCCCTACTGGCAAAGTCACTTCTACTCTCAGGGGAACCATGAGGTAAGACCGAGAGCAGAGGGAGGAGCATGCTATCTGCCTCTCTCCTATGACAACCCAAGATGAATAATTATAACATTGTCACATGTTGGTAGTACACATAAGATAAACGGTTAATATAAAGAATGGGTCCCTAGGGACCCACCAATGAAAGGGGGCCACCCTACGGAGGGGAGGGGGAGGGACAACCCAGAGGGGCATCCCCCCCGCCCACTGAGGGCTCCCCCTCAGCAAAAATTATATAAATAGCAATATGTAATCAAGTTCCCTCAATTTGAGGGCTTCCAGGGGGGGTCCAAATCGTCCGCATGTACCCCCGGGTCCCGGCCGAGGCCCCCCTCCGTCCCTAACTGTGGACATATCGGGAAGGCCGCGCCCCAGCCTCGGGAGGGAAGCATGGGGAGCTACCCCCGAAGGTTTTAAACTTAGACCCGAGAAGGGGAGTAACCTGCGAAATAAAACAATATTAACAGGGGTAAATTACTATCCCAACAATAAAAAACCTGAAAAAATAGAAAAGTTCTTGAGGCAAAAGTCAAAAACAGAAGTGGATGTCCGCATGGGGTCTATGGAGAGATTTCCCAGACCAGGAGGTGAGTCCCCAAAAGATAGGGAAGGGGATCAGGGTGGGTGTGAGTCTTTGGATCTCTTGGAGTGTTGGTTATGCCAAACTGTAGGGATTGGGCTCTGTGGTGACGGGCGTTTGGCCGGTCCTGCTGCTTTGGGTAAGTGGGAGGAATCCGGGTCCAAGGAAATTAAGTTTAGTTTTACCAGTAGGTGTTCCCCTTCATGAAATGTGGAGAAGCCATGGTTTTTACCTTTAAAGGAGAAGGATAAACGGAATGGGAAGGACCAC
The DNA here is from genome assembly GCA_018402905.1 of Glandirana rugosa. Taxonomy (NCBI): domain Eukaryota; kingdom Metazoa; phylum Chordata; class Amphibia; order Anura; family Ranidae; genus Glandirana; species Glandirana rugosa. The sequence goes on from BLSH010503359.1 coordinate 488,341, forward strand.
CAATACTTGATGGACTTTTGGGAAAGGACCCCTAGGAGGGGTTTGAGTGATCTCCTCTTCTGGATAGTAGTTGGTGAAATGTCAGAGAAAACTTGAATTGAATGACCTTGGAACGTTAAATGGGGGGAGTTCCTGGAGAGCTTCATTATCTCTTCCTTTACAGCGAAAAAGTGAGGTTTCACTATGATGTCTCTAGGGAGACCATCTGAGCGGGGAGCTTGAAGGGCTCTATGGGCCCTGTCTAGTTCCAATCGATGATCCGGGATGTTCGGGATGAGTTCCTTAACAAAAGATCGAACTGTACTTTGAACATCTGTGATGGATTCAGGGAGCCTCCTGATCCGGAAGTTATACCTACGAGAGCGATTTTCAAGATCTTCTATCTTGGAGAGTGCTGTGTCCAGTTGTTCCTGGAGGTCCTGAATCCGAGAAGTATTTTGGTTCGCTTTCGTGATCGTTTGATCAGTTCTCTGCTCAATGATGTCAATCCTGGAGTCTAGGTTTTGCAGATCAGTTTGAATAGTAGATGTTATTTGTGAAGCTGTTTGGGCCAGACCCTTCAAGAGCATCTTGGAAAAGGTTTCCAACATAAATTTTAGGTCTGAGTGAACTGTAGCTGGGGGGGCCCAGAGAAACCTGGGGTGTCTGGGGTTGGGGAGCGGATCCCGTCCGGGAAGGCAAACATTTTGTCCAAGGTCCTCTCTGGGAGAGAGACTGTAGAAGCTGGGGAAGAGATCTGGAGCTCAGAGGTGCCAGGGGCTGGTGGGGCTTGGGCCGGGAGAATTTGGGATCCCCCATCTACTCCCGCTTCCATGTCCTCGGGGTTGTCTTTGGGAGCCAATTGTATTTCAGAGGGCATAAGGTTAGTTTTCATAGGCTGGTTAGTAAAGTTTGGGTGTTTTGAAATGTCCCTTCTGACCGCTGCAGCATACATTGGGGATAGTCTAATGTTGGAAGTGTCTTATATTGAGAATGGGTGATAGGGTGATAGGGGTGAAGCTGGATGATGAGACACCAGATGTTAGCTATTACAGGCCAGGTGGCAGCTGTAAGATGAACCCGGGTGTTCAGATAGCAGGAGGCCTGTGTCTGTTTCCCCCCAAAAGTAAGGGAGTGTCTGGGGCTTCGTTCCGGTGGAGGGAAAGATCACTCAATAGAATGCAGGGATCTCTCTCCTCAATAGAGGGGGGGATCTCCCCTATGTTGTGGGGGGAACTGTGGCAAAAATCTGAGGGCCTGAGTTCTCCTCCTGGAGTAGGCAGCGCTTATGGTTGTAGTACTGGGCTCTTTTGAAGAGTACAGGATGGGGTTTTATGGAAGGCCTCCCGCCGTAACTGAGACCCTCCATGCATATAGGCCGCAGTCACGGCCTCGCTTACTCAGGTCTCCCGCGGGGCTTCCGTGGCAGTCTGCCGGGGCTTATGGGGAGTCTCGGGGTCTCCGATGTTGGGGTTACCTGTCCTGAGCTTCTGGGAGGTCTGTCCTGCCTTTTTATGTGCCCCTCCAGGATTTTACTGGCAGTGTCTACGCTGGTGTAGGCCGCAGCCGCGGCCTCGCCTGGGCACTCGTCCGAAGAACGGGCAGGAGAGGGGTTCCGCAGGTCCCAGGGAGATGTAGCGGTGCTCCTGTGAGCTCTCGGGTCCCGGGTGGTGGAGGTGTTGGCTCGGATGACTACCGCAGTGGGTTGCAGGGGTGAGGCGGTACGGAGCTCCGAGATTACACCGCCATCTCGGAGAAGCTGTGCATGCGCACTCTCATCCCTTTGCTGTTTTATACAGTTCAAGTACCTTTTCTTGCAGATCCTTTGACAATTTTTTTGCTTTCCCCATGACTCAGAATTCAGAAACGTCAGTGCAGCACTGGATGAAAGATACAAGGGTCTGTCAGGAGTCCAGAAATGCATTGACCTTTTATATACACACACTAATTACAAGCAAACAGATCACAGGTGAGGGCGTTTACCTTTAATAGCCATTCAAACCCCTTTGTGTCAACTTGTGTGCATGTTATCAGGCCAAAATCACCAGGGTATGTAAACTTTTGATCAGGGTCAGTAGGGTAGTTTCTGTTGTCATTATGATTTAATAAGAGTAAACACAGTTGACTGATAATAAATGGCTTCTGCCACTAACCATGAGTGAAAGAAATGTTCTTTTCATATTCTCTGAAAAATGGCCAAGAAATCATAAATTCTACCAGGGTGTGTAAACTTATGAGCACAAATATATATATATATATATATATATATATATATATATATATACACTAATACACAGTCCGAAGTTTATTATATACTGTACACTGCCGAATGCACTGTATATATAGTCTACACTGAATGCACTGTATATATATTGTATATATATTGTGGGGGGTTGGCTCAATGGGGATCACCTTCCCTTGGAAAATGGTAGTCCAAACGGCAGATTTTCTTAAAAGCTGATTTGTAGCCATATTTATTTTAAAAAGTTGCATGGAAATCAAACAAACAAAACAGAAAATAAATCCTTGCCATCCAGGCTCTTACTTTTCCAATTTTCCTAACTGGGGGTTAAGGGTTTCTCCCAGTCACCCACAAAACAAAGACAATGCAAACCTTTTGTTTCAGTCATAAAACAAACTTCAGTACAGCAGCTCTCTCAGGTTTGATGGCTTCCTGAGTCCCAGGCAAGAGCAAACCTTTGCTTTACTCCTGTTTATTTATACCACCTGTTGGTGGACACAAGTGGACTGCAAAATCCAGTCCGGAACCAAGCCTGCTAAGGTGGCTGGTAAAACCCAGATTCCACCTTAGTTTCTTGCAAATGAACGCATGCGAGGTGAAACATAATGTCCATCGATCACCTCACCTCCCCCTCCTCTGCTCAAGCCCCTGTGGCTTAGCAACTGTCCTAACCAGACAATGGACACGGGAAAGGGCATCTATATTATTTTAGCGTTTTCCAGCTCTGTCATCCACTGTGAACTTAAATGCTTGAAGAGCAAGGAACCACCTTGTCACCCAACTGTTTTTCTCCTTGTTATCACACTTACATTTAAGAGGGGCATGATCAATAACCAGTTTGAATGGTCGTCCCAACAGGTAATATCTCACAGCATCTAAGGCCCATTTAGTAGCTAAACATTCCGTCTCAACAATGGCATAGTTTTTCTCATGTCTGTTGAGCTTTCCGCTAAGGTAGACCACTGGGTGCTCCTCCCTGTCTCTGACTTAGGACATTACAGCACCCCATCCCACATCAGAGGCGCCTGCCTGCACCACAAACTCCTTTGTAAAATCTGGGGTCACGAGCACAGGTTGTGCACAAAGGGCTTGCTTCAACATTTGAAATGCCTTCTCTGCCTCTGGATTCTACTTAATCATGGCCGACCCTCTACCCTTTGTCAAATCTGTCAGTAGGGCTGCAATGGTGGCAAAATTGGATATAAAATGCCTGTGGTACCCTGTGATCCAAAGAAATGCACAAACTTGCTTTTTATTTATAGTTTGGGGCCATTTTTGAACTGTCTCAATCTTATTGATCTGAGGTTTGATCCGCCCCAAGCAATAATGTAGTTAAGTTATTTGGCCTCTTCCAAGCCTATGGCACACTTTTTGGGTTTGGCAGTGAGTCCTGCTTACATAAGAGAATCCACTACTGCTTGCACCCAGGGCAAATGAGTTTCCCAATCTGGGCTGCGGGTGACTACATCATCCAAATAGGTGGCTGCATATTGGTGATGTGGTCTTAAGGTCTTATCCATCATTCTCTGGAATGAGGCAGGAGCACCATGCAAGCCAAAAGGCATCCGCTTATACTGAAAGGGCCCCTCAGGGTCCCAGAGTTCACAGACTCTGTTAGGGGTATCTTACAATAACCTTTAGTCATATCTAAAGCAGTTATATACCGGACACTACACAATCTGTCAACAAGCTCGTCGACCCGAGGCATTGGGTACGCATCAAATTTGAACACGTTGTTTAACTTTCTGAAATCATTACAAAACCTTATAGAGCCATCTGGTTTTGGGACCAACACAATGGGACTTGACCAGTCCCTGTGGGACTCCTATTACATCCAGCTGTAACATGTTCTTTATTTAATTTGCAACTGCTTCCTGCTTAGCCTCGGGTATTCTATAGAGCTTTACATTTACACGGACACCTGGTTCGGTAATTATGTCATGCTGTATAACTGTGGTCAGTCCAGGCATTTGAGAGAAAAAGTCTCTATTCTTACTCACAAATTATTTAACATCCTTCTGTTGGGCCACTGACAAGGTTTCAGTTATGGATACTTCCGGAGTCCCATGGGACATGTCCTTTTGGGAGGTTGGCATTGCCAGTAAAGTCTCTCTGTCCTTCTAAGGTTTCAAGAGATTAACATGATATACTTGCTCTGGTTTCCTTTTCTCTGGCTGGTTAACTTTGTAGTTTACCTCCCCTATTCTTTTCATAATTTCAAAGGGACCTTGCCACTTTGCTAGGAATTTACTCTCAACTGTGGGAACTAGTACCAGCACTCTGTCACCAGGGCTGAAGACCCGGGTCTTGGCACCTCGATTATAAACCCTTCTCTGGGTCTCCTGGGCTTGCTCCATACGTTCCCGTACATGCGGCATGGCAGCAGCGATTCTATCTTGCATCAGTGAGATATGTTAGATGATGCTTCTATAAGGCGTGGTTGCTCCCTCCCAAAATCTTTTTTGCAACATCTAATAATCTCCTGGGATGTCCAGCATACCGTAGTTCAAAAGGGGAGTAACCTGTAGATGTCTGAGGTACCTCTCATATGGCAAACATGAGGTATGGCAGCAAGAAATCCCAATTTCTCCCATCTTAGTCCACCACCATTTTTATATTTCAGAATTTTTATAGATTTTTTTCCATATACAAGTTACAAAAACATATGTGCTGGGTGATTTATGAGCCTACAAAGTTCTTAGTTTGGCAAAAAGAATACAGAAGTTCAGCCCAGGTTAACACAGAACACCATAAACACATTAATTCAATATTTATCATAAAGTACCGGAATCATATCTTGTAATGAACTGGTGTTTAAGGCGTTGTCCCCCTCTCCCAGCCTCCCTTTTGGGAACAAACTGTGTCCTGGGAAAGGGGGGGAGATCAACGCCGTTATTTAACATTTAGTCTTAATGAGTTTATTAAGTATATTATACAGTGTTCAATAAATGAGGAGTTGCATTAAAAAATTCCAAGTGTTCAACAGAAAGATATTGAGTATATTGAGATATCAACGTATTTCTTCTTGTGGGTAAGAAGTTACAGAATTTCAGGCTCATATTTTAATAGCCATATGTGGTGGTTACCTAGTATAGGTGTCGCTGGCTATAGAAAAGAGGAAGAAGAAGGAAGGAGTATATAGGTAATAGATCAACAACTAGAGGTTTTACCAGAGATCAGCCTTCGTGGGAATTGTGCCCTGGGGGTTGTGGTGTCTGGACATCTTGTCTACGTTTCAACACACAATGTATGCGCCATGTGTTTCAGCCGAGTTATGTAGGGGCTATCTCCCAAGCCACCCCCTTTGGGACCTTTAGGTTGCCTAACAGAAGCTTCCAACTTCTTCTTCTAGCAGGTTAGTCATTTTTACTCATTGTCTACCTTATCTACAAAGGTTTCCAAGGAGGTTTTGGCCCAGGTTGCCCAAGGTTGCCATAAGCTATGTGCGATGGAGATATTACCTTTAATAGATGCCATCATCAACTCGTAGTTGTAGAGAGTGTTAATCGGGTCAATAGTCAATGTAATTTTGGGGATTTGTGTGGATTTCCACAGCCTTGTGATGCTTAGACGTGCCGCCAGAAGAATATGCGTAGTTACATGTCTAAATTGGTGAGGTATGTTTTTTTTTATGTTCATGTTTAAGAGACCAAGTTCTGGGTGACTGGGTTGGGGATTTGGTAGTATTCCTTGTAGCATCTGGGATATTTTGTGCCAGTATTGTCGTATCTGGTTGCAATACCACAATATATGAATAAGGTTACCTGTGGATGTTTTACATCTCCAACAGGAGTCTGTTGTGCTGGAATAGCACTCTGCTATTTTGTCTGTAGTAATATACCATCTTAGGGATATTATTTGGGTGAGTTTCCATACTGAGTGTATTGCCTTGTATATTGATTTTAAGGCATTTTGGTTTTTGCCCAGATCTTGTTCCCATTTAATGTGAGCTTTATTTTTAGCGAATGTTTTTTTTCACTGTAATGCGTTGTAGATCAGGGAAATCCCTTTTTCCCTGGGGTTGGTTGATATTAGGTAGTTACCAATTTCTAGTAGGCAGGAATAGAGTTTGTGTTCTATTGAGTGGATGCAATCTGTTACTCTTATGTAGGTAAAGAGTCCGGAGTTTGGCATGTTGTATTCTTTTTGTATCTGTGTGAATGCTTTGTTTTTCCTTTTGTGACGAAGGTCTTCTATGTGCGTGATTCCCCTAGCTTGCCATTGTTTTAGGTTTAGATCTATTGGGAGTTGCTCAAGGGTTCCTATTGGGAGATGTTTAGTGGGTTCAGTTTGTTGGGTATTGGTTATTTTCCACGTGTGCGCTGTGGCTTTAAGTGTTGGAGGGATTACCTTTGGAATTCTCATTCCCAGTGGAGTGTTCAGCATTCAATCCTGAAGGTTTGGATGGGAGAGATGAGTTGCTTCTATTTTAGTCCATGTTTTGGATGGGAGGTTTTGGAACCAGCCGTGAATAAGCACTATCGTGGCTGCTATATAGTAGTCTTCGAAAGCTATTGAACCAGATCCTACTGCTAATTTGTGTTTTATTAAGGTTGAGTGTGCGCATTTAGGTTTTTTGCCTGTCCAAATACATTGATTTAATATTGTTTGTAGGGATTTAAAGAGTGATTGGGGGGGAGGGATGAGGATAGTCCTGAAGAGGTAGAGTATCTGAGGGAGGTAGATAATTTAGAGGCCGCTAGTCTGCCGCTCCAGGTTAGATTAGAATTTGGGTTTCCTTTCTGATTCTGGCTACAACTGGTTTGACGTTGGTGGCATATAGTTTCTTGACTGAGTTGGTCAGTTGTATTCCTAAGTAGGTTACACATTCTTTAGCCCAGGTAAATGGGTGTTGTGTTTATAGGAGATTACTAGTTGTGGCGTCTAGGCCTAACTCCAGGATATATGGTTTGGATATATTGGCTTTGTAATAGAATATGTTGCTAAATTGTTATAGGGGCTTTCTTACCTCTGCCAGGAAAGGACCAGGGTTAAATAGCATCAAGAGCACGTCGTCCGCAAATAAGCTTATTTTATGTGTTTCTTTTCCTATTGTTATTCCTGATATTCTCGGGTTATTCCTAATTAGTTCTGCTAGTGGTTCTAAAGAGAGGTTCAATATTAAAGGAGAAAGGGGACATCCTTGCCTAGTTCCATTCGTTATGTGGAAGGGTTGAGAGAGCATGTCTGCTGAGAATATCTGTGCAGAGGAAGATGTGTATAGTGTCAGCATTGCTCACATTAGATGCCCCAGAAATCCAAATTTAAATAGTACCTGCTGGAGATAACTCCAGTTCACTCTGTCGAATGCCTTCTCTGCATCCAGTGATAGGAGCAGAGAAGGTGTCCCCTCGAGTTCTGTGTTGTGGATTATGTTTATCAACCTTCTGGTGGCATCTGCTGATTGGCGGTCTTTAGTAAATCCTGTTTGATCGGGATGGATTAAGGTGGGCATTACACTAATCAGTCTTGTGGCTATGGTCTTGGCAACATTTTTAAGTCTAAATTTAAAAAAGAGATTTAATTTAAAGAGATCGGATGAAAATTTGTGGTGTGTTCGGCTCCTTCCCTGGTTTTGACATGGTTATTATCAGCGCTTGTAAGTTTTCTGCTGGCATTTTAGAAGAGGAGGCAGCGTCGTTGAACATAACCACCATGGGTGTTACCAGATGTGGTTGAAATTGTTTAAAGTATTCACCAGGATAGTCCATCAGGGCCTGGCGCTTTATTAGTTGGGATTGAGATGATAGCTCTGATGATTTCTTGTTCGGTGAATGGCTTGTTCAATTCTTTTAGTTGATCTGTGTCTAATTTTGGGAGATTGACTAATTCAAGAAATTGTGTAATTTCTTCCATAGAGGGTTGAGGTTTTGTGGGGTCTCGCTTAAGGTTATACAGATCACTGTAATAGATGCTAAAAGTGTTGGCGATGTCTTGAGGATTGTATAATTTTGTTTTGGTGTGTGGATGGAGAATATACTCTATTTTGGTCTTAGTTCATTGACCTTTTTACTGGTTAGCTAGTAGTTTTCCTGCTTTGTTGGAGGTGGAGTACCAATTAGCTTTAATATTTATTTGGATTATTTCAAAGGAGTGCAAAAGCAGTTCCCTTAATTCTTGTCTCATGTTCAAAATGTGGGTTGTAATTTGGGTTGAAGGTTTGGCTTCATTCAGGGTTTCCTCTTTGTGTGGTTAGGTCAGTTAGACTCTGCATCCTCTTTTTCTTGTAATGGGAGCTTAACTAAATTAAAATTCCTCTTACAGAGGCTTTATGAGCATTCCATACCATGCATGGATCAGCCACTGTCTCCGAGTTGATTTCAAAGAATTATTTTATGTGTGTTTCAATTAGTTTGGAATATTCTGGGTTTTGGATAATGAAGTTGTTAGCCCTCCATATGGGTCTTTTAGTGTGCTGTGAGGAATTGATCGCTGATTGAGTTAACACTTACGGTTAGATGAGGCAATACTTTCCGGCTGTTCTTGTATTCAAAAGATATATATCTCTTTCTTGGTAATCTCTGGCGCTGTTGTGAAATGTCTCAATTCAGGCTGGCTCTGGTGAAATGGAGGGTGATACCTCAAGGAGAGGGAGAAAAGGATGGAATAAATGAGAAGCGAAAAAAAAAAGAAAAACGTCCAATGTGGAGAGTTTTAAAGATTATGAGTATGAACTTGTGCGGTTCTAATTTTTGTTTACTGCAGCAAGACCACTTGAAGGGGTTAACAGTTATTGGCGGGGAGGATCAGAAGCGAGTTCCCGCTAGATTTTGCCCTGGGATCTGGGGCGGAAGGTCACTTTTAGGCATTTTTTCCCTCTAGTGCGTTGCTCTCTAGGTGGTGTGTTGGTTGCATGAATGCGTGGTTCTGGCATTATATCCCAGCTGTGGAGAAGGTGTAGGCCATCCATAAGTTTGTCTATTTTGTGAGTTGTGCCCTCTTTGGTTATTAGTAAGGTTGCAGGGTATCTCCATTTGAATTGGATTTTGTGGTTGTGTAGGCCTTTAGTAATTGGGTTCTGGTCTCTCTCTGTTGGAGGGTAAACTTAGATAAGTCAGGGTAGAGTTGGAGTTGTTCATAGGGATGCTGGAGTTTGGGATTTTTCCTCGCTACTGCAATCAATCTTTCCTTCGTTTGGAAAAAATGAACTCTCATGAGTACATCCCTTGGAACTGATGCAGCAAGGTGTTGGGGTTTTGCAATTCTGTGAATTCAGTCTATGATGATGTCTCTAGGTGAGGCTTCTGGCAGCAACATGCGCATAAGGTCTTTTGAATATTTTTGTAGGTCCTGAGGTTGTACCGGGACACCGCGTAGCTTGACGTTGTTACGCCTGGACCGGTCCTCTAGGTCAGCTATTTTCGCCTTTAACCATGCCTGTTCATTTTTTACTTCATCCACAATGTCTATTATATTATTGACCATTGATGCACAGGCGCTCATACATTTTTCTATTTATGTTACTCTTTGGTCAATTTGGTTGATATCAGTAGGCTTGTGCAATTAGTTTCGTTACGAATTTCGTTTTTACCGAATTTTGCAAAATTCGGCAATTCGGACGAATTCCGAATTTTCAATTTCCGAATTTTTCCGAATTTTGTTTTTCGGCAATTGCGGTAATTCGGAAATTCGTGGTAATTCAGCAATTGCGGTAATTCAGAAATTCGGCAATTGGAACAGACGAAAATCCGAAATTCGGAAAAATTAAGAATATTTGAAATAATAACTAACTAATAACTATTACATTATAGGTATTGGAATGTCCTTGAAAGTTTGGCTGTTAATGAACTTAGATATGAAATTTAGCACTAATAGTCATACTTTCAAGAAAATTTCAATACCTATATTTAATAGTTATTTATTATTATTTCAAATATTCTTTTTTATTTCCAAAATTCGGAAATAAGGAAGAACATTTGAAATAATAAGTTATTAATTTATAATTTTTACTTATTATAAATTATAATACGCTATTATTATTTCAAATGTTTTTCCTTATTTCCGACTTTTGCAGGGTGTGACTGTATATATGCATACTGTTTGTATGTGTGTGCATACTGGGTGTGTATATATTGTGTGTATATTGGATGTATATTGTATGTATACTGTGTGTTTACATACAATATAAGCACAGTATGAACACACCCAGTATGCACACACACATACATACAGTATGCATATATACAGTCACACACTGCAAAGGTCAGAAATAAGGAAGAACATTTGAAAAAATAACAGCTTATTATAATTCATAATAAGTAGAGTTGAGCGAACCCGAACTGTAAAGTTTGGGTCCGTACCAAACTTTTGGGTGTCTGGGACCCGGACCCGAACCCGGACTTTTCAAAAAAAGCCTGGGTTCAGGTCCGGGGTTCTGGTAATTTTACTAAAAGTTCTGAAAATTGCTGTAAAAAAGCCCTGGAAAGTCCTAGAGGTCTGCAAAAGGAAGGAAAATGGGGGTAGGGGTCGGACAAGTGCCCTACAAAGAAATGTGGACAGGAAAATAACTAAAAGCCTTTTTAAAAAAAAATCAAAAATGGAGGTGGATGTGGACCATCTTCAAACTGGGTCTGAAAAGTATTAATTAACGGTAGAAGCCATATCACTGTTCTAAAATCATCTTCAAACTGTGTCAAAAAAGTATAAATAAGCCGGGAGAACCCATATCACTGTTTTACAATCATCTGGAAACTGTGTGTTAAACTTTAACTAAAACCGGGAGAACCCATATCACTGTTCTGCAAGCATCTGGAAACTGTGTGTTAAACTTTAACTAAAACCGGGAGAAACCATACTACTGTTCTGCAAGCATCTGGAAACTGCGTGTTAACCACTTCAGCCCCGGAAGGATTTCCAGCTTTAGGACCGGAGCCCTTTTTGCGATTCGGCGCTGCGTCGCTTTAACTGAAAATTGCGCGGTCGTGCGACTTTGTACCCAAACGAAATTTGCGTCCTTTTTCCCCCACAAATAGAGCTTTCTTTTGGTAGTATTTGCTCACCGCTGCGTCATTTCTGATCGCCGCTATAAACAAAAGAAGAGCGACAATTTTGCAAAAAAACCCAAATATCTTACTTTTTGCTAAAATACAAATCCAAAAAAAAAAATAAAAAAACATTTTTTTTCACCGTTTTTGGCCGATTTATATTCTTCCTCATATTTGCGATAAAAAAATCGCAATCGGCGTTTATTGATTGGTTTGCGCAAAAGTGGTCGCGTTTACGGATGATGAGAATTCATTTTTGGGTTTTTTTTTTTTTACTAGTAATGGGGCGATCTGCGATTTTTAGCGGTACTGCGATATTTCAGCGGACATGTCGGACTATTTTGACACTTTTTTGGGACCATTGGCATTTATACAGCGATCAGTGCTATAAAAATGCACTGATTACTGTGTAAATGTCATTGGCAGTGAAGGGGTTAACCTGCAGGGGGCGCTCTAAGGGTTAACTATGTTCCCTGGGCGTGTTCTAACTGTAGGGGGACTGCCCTGGCTGGGGAAGGGAAGTGGTCACAGCCTTCGTATACAGGAAGGCTGTGATCACAGCCCTTCCCCCTCACACAGAAGGGAGGTCCGTGTTTACTTACATGGACCTCCGTTCCTTCGCTCCGGGGGGGCCATCGCGGGTAGCCGGCGGCAATCGAAGCCGCCGCACCCGCTCCCTGGCCCTCCCCGAACACAGTGAGCGCGCGGGTGCGCCTCCGGCGGCGCGCGCTCACTATGCTCGTGAGCGCGGCCGCCATCATATGACGGCGATTTGCGCTCACGAGCCACCTTGCCGCCATCAATTGCCGATCGGCGGTCGGCAAGGGGTTAAACTTTAACTAAAAGCGGGAGAAACCATACTACTGTTCTGCAAGCATCTGGAAACTGTGTGTTAAACTTTAACTAAAACCGTGAGAAACCATACTACTGTTCTACAATCATCTGGAAACTGTGTGTTAAACTTTAACTAAAACCGGGAGAAACCATACTACTGTTCTACAAGCATCTGGAAACTGTGTGTTAAACTTTAACTAAAACCGGGAGAAACCATACCACTGTTCTACAAGCATCTGGAAACTGTGTGTTAAACTTTAACTAAAACCGGGAGAAGCCATATCCCTGTTCTAAAATCATCTAAAAACTGTGTGTGAAACTATAGCAGAGAGAAGAACAGGGGTATGGGTTTGCTCTGCTATAGTTTCACACACAGTTTTTAGATGATTTTAGAACAGTGATATGGGTTTGCTCTGCTATAGTTTCACACACAGTTTTTAGATGATTTTAGAACAGTGATATGGGTTTGCCCGGTTTTAGTTAAAGTTTAACACACAGTTTCCAGATGATTGTAGAACAGTAGTATGGTTTCTCCCGGTTTTAGTTAATGTTTAACACACAGTTTCCAGATGCTTGCAGAACAGTAGTATGGTTTCTCCTGCTTTTAGTTAAAGTTTAACACACAGTTTCCAGATGATTGCAGAACAGTAGTATGGTTTCTCCCGGTTTTAGTTAAAGTTTAACACACAGTTTCCAGATGCTTGCAGAACAGTAGTATGGTTTCTCCCGCTTTTAGTTAAAGTTTAACACACAGTTTCCAGATGCTTGCAGAACAGTAGTATGGTTTCTCCCGGTTTTAGTTAAAGTTTAACACACAGTTTCCAGATGATTGTAGAACAGTGATATGGGTTCTCCCGGCTTATTTATACTTTTTGACACAGTTTGAAGATGATTTTAGAACAGTGATATGGCTTCTATCGTTAATTAATACTTTTCAGACACAGTTTGAAGATGGTCCACATCCACCTCCATTATTTTTTTTTTTTTTAAAAATGCTTTTAGTTATTTCCCTGTCCCCATTTCTTTGTAGGGCACTTGTCCGACCCTTACCCCCATTTTCCTTCCTTTTGCAGGCCTCTAGGGTTTTCCAGGACTTTTTTACAGCAATTTTCAGAACTCTTAGTAAAATTACCAGAACCTCGGACCCGAACCCAGACTTTTTTTGAAAAGTCCGGGTTCGGGTCCGGGTCCCGGACACCCAAAAGTTCGGTACGGGCCCGAACTTTACAGTCCGGGTTCGCTCAACACTGATTATGAATTATAATAAGCTATTATTTTTTCAAATGTTCTTCCTTATTTCTGACCTTTGCAGTGTGTGACTGTATATATGCATACTGTATGTATGTGTGCGTGCATATTGGGTGTGTACATACTGTGCTTATATTGTATGTAAACACACAGTATACATACAATATACATCCAATATACACACAGTATATACACACCCAGTATGCACACACACATACATACAGTATGCATATATACAGTCACACACTTCAAAAGTCGGAAATAAGGAAAAACATTTGAAATAATAATAGCTTATTATAATTTATAATAAGCAAAAATTATAAATTAATAACTTATTATTTCAAATGTTCTTCCTTATTTGCGAATTTTGGAAATAAAAAAGAATATTTGAAATAATAATAAATAACTATTACATATAGGTATTGAAATTTTCTAGAAAGTATGACTATTAGTGCTAAATTTCATATTTAAGTTCATTAACAACCAAACTTTCAAGGAAATTCCAATACCTATAATTTAATAGTTATTAGTTATTATTTCAAATATTCTTAGTTTTTTCCAATTTTCGGATTTCCGAATTTCCGAATTTCGGATTTTCGTCTGCTCCGATTGCCGAATTTCCGAATTACCGCGAATTTCTGAATTACCGCAATCGCCGAATTACCGTGAATTTCCGAATTACCGCAATTGCCGAATTACTGCAAATTTCCGAATTACCGCAATTGCTGAATTACCGCAAATTTCGGATTTCAGAATTTTGAATTTCCGAATTACGATTTTTTTTAATTTACGAATTTCCGAATTTTTTGAATTACCGAATTTCCGAAAAACTAAAAAAACTAATTTTTTAGCCATGTACAAGTCTAGATATCAGTAGTGATCTTTGTGAAGAGCGAAGACAAGTCTGTCATCAATGATGAGTGTAGGGATAAAAGCATGTCCTTTAAAGTGGTATCAAGGACCGGTTGTCTTGTGGTGGCCATTGACGAATTCAAGGCCTTGTCCGCTCTGAGCACTTTGAGGACTTGGGATTCTAAGTGAGATGGCGACAATGTCGCATCAATTCTCATTCTGGCCTTGGCGGGACTACCCGTTATAGGGTTTTCTTCTAATTGATTGGTGGGAGATACTATGAACGATGTTATATTTGTTTCTTCAGAGGATTCGTCTGGTAAGTCCATGTATGATTCGTTGCCTGAGTGTGTTAGATTGTCACTCTTGTCTGGAGGGGCCGGTTTAAAAGAAAAAGGATGTCAGCTTTTGGGGTTTATAGTCACCCATTCTTTTCTGTGACATTGTGGCACTATTAGGTTGTACAGTGAGTGCTTTAGAAAATATATTGTGAGAGCTTTCTCTGCTTTGGAAGGACCCCTGATGAGCTGGATTGGTGGTTTATGCTTGCATCTTGTGGCCTAGCAGGCTGCGCTATGTGGGAGTCCCAATATGGCCGCCATACTAGGACTTAATGAATCCCTGGCCTCGTGTACTGGACGCGACCGCCACTGGGTTGCGGATCTCCGTGTCCCAGGCTGGTTTGGTGGGTGTTATGTCGCCCTATGTACCCTGGGTGAGGGGTAGCCTCTACTGGGGTTGTCCCGAGCCCTGGGTCTTCTGGGCTTCATGCGGTGTTTGGCCGCCTCCGCAACCTAGTATGGCCTAGTGTGGGATTTGTCTGTGGAGTGAATTCCTGGCCGATAACGGTACCTTTGGGCAGCGGGTGGTGTTGTGGTGAGTGTGGGGATGTTTATTTTTCTCACCAGGTCCTCTAAAGCCACGGATTCCTTCCGATGCAGTGGATGGTCAGCGGAGCTCTGTGAGACACGTCTGCCACTGTTCGCGCCAAGCCACGCCCCTGTGTACCACCTTTTTTAACATGCTTTTGAGTGTTTTTGTTACATCTCTCCACAAGACCATCAGTTTGCGGGTGGTAGACAGAGGTATGGAGATGGGAGATTTTGAACAACTTCCACAATTCTTTAGTGATCCAGAACATGAATGGGGTGCCTTGATCCATTAATACCTATTTTGGAATAACCACACAACTAAATACCTGGACAAGCTCTTTAGCCTTAGCTGAGGTTTTACACAAGGGAATGGCTTCAGGATATCGCATGGCATAGTCCAGTATTACCAGTATGTGCTGATGGCCCTGGGCAGACTTTACTACTGGTCCCACCAGATCCATGCCAATTCTTTCAAAAGGCACTTCAATTATTGGTATCTCTGACACTCTGAGTATGACTCACAATATTCTTTGACATCTGTATATAATCCCAGCCAAAATAATTTCTGGGTTATCCTCTCCTTGGTCTTCTCTATACCTAGATGTCCACCCATCATATGATCATGGCTAAATCTAATACCATCCGGAAATTGGGTTTGGGAACCACCAGCTGCTCTACCTTGCTTTACCACCTGATACAGTAAGTTATTTTTTAGAGCCATGTAGGGAAAAGACACCCCTATATTAGGTTCAACAGGTTCCCCATCTATCATTTTAATGTTTTCTCTGGCTCTGTTGAGTGTGAGTCAGGCACCACATTCTGTCCACTCTCACTATTAGAGTCAGAGATGATTTCTTGTTCATTACCCTCTGGGGGGGGGGGCTGGATTACAGCTCCTCCTGCTTCCCAGCCAGTACAGAAGAAGGAAAAGGATCTCCCCCTTCCTCAGATAGGCCAACAGTTTCCCTTTCAATTGTGTAATCAAAAGGGTCTGGTGTGAGTTCCAGTGTTTCCTCAGCAGAGGGAGCTCTGTCCTCCTGACTCCTTCTGTTTTCCCATGAACTCCAAAAGTGGGGAAAATCTCGCCACACTAGGGCTTCATGAAGCAGTGAGGGTACCACCCCCACTGAATGTGCCACCAATGGGGTATTAATCTCAACCACAGCAGTCTGGTAGTCATGTGTGCCACCATGTATGCAAATAACCCCAATAGTGCTAGGGTGCAACTTTGCGGGATTTACAAAATCACATTTGACTAATGTCACCACACTACCAGAATCTAGCAGAGCCATGATTAGCTTTCCATTAACTGAAATTACACACATTTATTTTTCCATGCGTTCCTGACCCTGACATGTTGCAGTACATGCCACCTGTGCAAAAAGAGACATGCGTTTTTTCAAGTAAGCATTATCACCTTGCATTGGTTCATAATTTAGGGAACAGTTAGCAGCAATATGGCCAAACACCTGGCAGCGATAACAGTTTATGTGTTCTGTACCCAGTCTTCTAAATAGCCTCAGAGACCTTCTTGACCTATTTGGCCAGTCTCCAGGTCCTGAGCCCATAGTCTCATTATCTGTGGCAACAGTCTTGTAATTTTTCCCCATGCCATTGAACCCCTGAACAGTCTTACCTGATCCCCGCACAAATCCTCAGCAGCAGCATATCTCTCCACCAGGTTTGCAGTGTTGCATGGGGGCTCACTTACACTTTGAGGCGATTGGTTTCCTGCTGGGTTGCAGTGGCCTGCAGCAGGGCTTTTCACACATCCTCCATCTTTCCACTTGTTTAGGAAGATGCCCGCATTCCCCACCATATGCGGGGGGTTAGTTGAATGGGGATCACCTTCACTGGAAAAAAGTAGTCCAAACGGCAGGTTTTCTTAAAAGCTGACTTGTAGCCAGTTTTATTTTAAAAGGTTGCATGAAAATCAAACAAACAAAACAGAAAATAAATCCTTGCCACCCAGGCTCTTACTAAACATTTCCAGTTTTCCTAACTGGGGGTTAAGGGCTTCTCCCAGTCACCCACAAAGCAAAGACAATACAAACCTTTTGTTTCAGTCATAAAGCAAACTTCAGTACAGCAGCTCTCTCAGGTTTGATGGCTTCCTGAGTCCCAGGCCAGAGCAAACCTTTGCTCTACTCCTGTCATCCAGGCTCTTACTAAACATTTTCAATTTTCTTAACTGAGTGGTGAAGGACTTCTCCCAGTCACCCACAAAACACAGACAATGCAAACCTTTTGTTTCAGTCACAAAGAAAACTTCAGTTCAGCAGCTCTCTCAGGTCTGACGGCTTCCTGAGTCTCAGGCCAGAGCAAACCTTTGCTCTTCTCCTGTTTATTTATACCACCTGTTGATGGACACAAGTGGACCGCAAAATCCAGTCCAGAACCCACTCTGCCAAGGTGGCTGGCAAAACCTGGACCGGATGTCACCTTAGTTTCTTGCAAATGAACGCATGCGAGGTGAAACATAACTGTTAGAAGACTGCGCCAAGGGTTAATAGCACTTGGTTGTTATCTCCTCTAACTCATGGAGAAGCAGCTCTATTTAAACTTCCTGCTTCCTGTAGCAAGTGCTGTTCGTTCTATAGCGTGTACCCGCCCTTCCTGAGCAACTTGTGCCTGTTATCCGTTTCTGTCTCCTGTTCCTGTAACCCGGCTTGCCCGACCTTGTCTGAACTCCGCCTGAACCGACCCTTGGCTTGCCTACGACCATCCGATTGTCTGATCCTTCTGCACTTCTGCTGTCAGCCCGTTAACGAACTCTGCCTGTACCTGACCATCCGCCTGCCTGCTCCTTTTGTCCTTCCTAGCCTGCCTGTTGCCGACCCGGACTGTACGACCACTCTTCTGTCTTGCACGAGTCCCAGCGGACCTACACGCACCACCAAGTGTTCCTGTCCAACCCTCATGCCCCCCTGCGCTCCTGAACT
>BLSH010503359.1:522629-533399 GCA_018402905.1 Glandirana rugosa
CGACGTCCCGTCGGTTAGTTGTTCGCAAAGTGACCAAAAGGGATCTTCGGTAGTGTCGGTACGGATGATTACCGTTCCGACACTAATCGGTCACGTAGTACACAGGGTCGGAGATATACTCCGACCTCAGTGTCACGACGTACAGTGTACGAGAGTCCAATCACATCCCTCTCCTACGACGGCCGCGACACTCCCTGTCTAACACTCCCTGTCTAACGTCTAGATTATTGATGTCAGGACGAGTGGTAATAACCGTGGGGAAGTACAAAACGTATTGACTCACTTACAGAAGTCTTTATTTACCTTTACATGGTTTAAATATAGTCGTCAAAAGATCCTGCTGATATAAATTTGGTACATTTCCATTTATTTCTGAAGACATTCACTCAGTTATGCAAAACATGAAGGGGTGCCAATAATGGTGAGCAGGACTGTAGTTATTAGATCTGCAATCTGTCCCTCACAATCTGTCCCTCACAGCGCCGGCAGCATCCTCTCCCTACACTAACCTGAGAGCATGTGACATGCAGCACTGTGACTCCAGCCTCATATAGAGGCTGGGACACATGATGCACTGGCTAATCACAGCCTTGCCATTAGTAGGCATGGCTGTGATGGCTTCTAGGGAAAACCAGTGAAACGCTTGTTGATTGGCTGCCCTGCAGCTATTCAATATGCGTGATAAAATACCAGAACTCAGAACCCGAACCCGAACATTTTCTCAAACATTCGGGTTCGGTACACGGACACCCAAAAGTTCGGTACGGACCCGAACTTTACAGGTCGGGTTCGCTCAACTCTAGTGACAACACTGAAGAAATTACACTTTGCTACAATGTAAAGTAGTGAGTGTACAACATGCATAACAGTGTAAATTTGCTGTCCCCTCAAAATAATTTAACACACAGCCATTAACCACTTACCGACTGCCGACTGCAGTCTGACAGTGACAGAGTGGCTCGATATCACAAACCGCCTTCATATTACGACGGCTGCAATATCCCTCACTGTGAGTGTGCACGCCGCCGGAGGCACGCTCACTGTGTTCGGTGTGGCCAGGGAGTGGGTAGGGCAGACTTGATCGATGCCCCCTGCAGTAAAAGAACGGAGGTCCATGTAAGTAAACACGGATCTCCGTTCTGTTAGAGGGGGAAGGGCTGTGATCACAGGCTTCCTGTATATGGAAGCCGTGATCACTCCCTTCCCCCAGCCAGGCCAGCCCACATACAGTTAGAACACACCCAGGGAACACAGTTAACCCTTAGAGCGCCCCCCAGGTTAACCCCTTCACTGCCAATGGCATTTACACAGTAATCAGTGCATTTTTATATCACTGATCGCTGTATAAATGCCAAAGGTCCCAAAAAAGTGTCAAAATGGTCCGACACGTTGGCTGCAATATCGCAGTACCACTAAAAATCGCAGATCGCTGCCATTACTAGTAAAAAATTAAAAAAAATAAAAACCCCAGAAATTAATTCTCATCATCCATAAACGCGGCAAATTTTGCGCAAACCAATCAAATGCTGATTGCAATTTTTTTTACCAAAAATATGAGGAAGAATATAAATCGGCCAAAACAGATGGAAAAAATGTTTTTTATATATTCTTTTTTTGGATTTGTATTTTAGCAAAAAGTAAGAAATTTGTTTTTTTTTTGTAAAATTGCCGCTCTTCTTTTGTTTATAGCGGCGATCAGAAATGACAAAGAGGTGATCAAATACCACCAAAATGTGGAAAATGTGGGAAAAAAAGGACGCAAATTTTGTTTGGGCACAACATCGCACGACCGCGCAATTGTCAGTTAAAGCAAGCGAATAGCAAAAGGTGCTCTGGTCCTAAAGTGGGAAATCCTTCCGCGGCTGAAGTGGTTAATGTCTAAAGCGCTGGCAAAAAAAGTGAGTACACCCCTATGTCAAAATGTCCAAATTAGGCCCAAAGTGTCAATATTTTGTGTGGTCACCATTATTTTCCAGCACTGTCTTAACCCTCTTGGGCATGGAGTTCACCAGAGCTTCACGGGTTGCCATTGGAGTACTCTTCCACTCTTCCATGACGACATCACGGAGCTGGTGGATGTTAGAGACCTTGCGCTCCTCCACCTTCCATTTGAGGATACCCCACAGATGCACAATAGGGTTTAGGTCTGGAGACACGTTTGGTCAGTCCATCACCTTTACTCTCAGCTTCTTTAGCAAGGCGGTGGTCGTCTTGCAGTTGAGTTTGGGGTCGTTTTCATGTTGGAATACTGCCCTGTGGCCCAGTCTCTGAAGGGAGGGGATCATGCTCTGCTTCAGTATGTCACAGTACATGTTGGCATTCATGGTTCCCTCAATGAACTGTAGCTCCCTATTGCCGGCAGCATTCATGCAGCCCCAGACCATGACACTCCCACCACCATGCTTGACTGTAGACAAGACACACTTGTCCTCGTACTCCTCACCTGGTTGCCCCCACACATGCTTGACACCATATGAACCAAATAAATGTATCTTGGTCTCATCAGACCACAGGACATGGTTGCAGTACTCCACTCCCTGGTCATTTCTCGCATCGACTACTGCAACTCCCTCCTCACTGGCTTACCTCTAAATAGCCTATTCCCACTCCAGTCCATTATGAATGCTACCACTGGGCTCATCCATCTTAAAAACCGTTAGGCATCTGCTACACCCCTATGTCAATCTCTACATTGGCTGCCACTCAACCAACGTATTAAATTCAAGATACTAACAATAACTTATAAAGAAATTCACAACCTGGCCCCCAGCTACATCACTAACCTTGTCTCAAAATACCAGCCAAATCGATCTCTTCGCTCCTCCCAAGACCTCCTGCTCTCTAGCTCCCTTGTCACCTCATCCCATGCTCGCCTCCAGAACTTCTCCAGAGCCTCTCCCATCCTCTGGAATGCTCTACCCTAATCTGTCCGACTTTCTCCTAGTTTGTCCACCTTCAGACGATCCCTGAAAACCTATTTCTTCAGAGAAGCCTATCTGGCTCCCACCTAACAACTGTACATTTATCTTCTCTATTAGCACATCCCCCACAGTTATTACCTCTTGTATCTCTTGACCTTCCCTCTTAGATTGTAAGCTCTAGCGAGCAGGGCCCTTTGATTCCTACTGTATTTAAGTGTATTGTATTTGTACTGTCTACCCTCAAGTTGTAAAGCGCTGCGTAAACTGTTGGCGCTATATAAATCCTGTATAATAATAATAATATAATAGTCCATGTTCTTAGTCTACTTGTCTTCAGCAAAATATTTGCAGGCTTTCTTGTGCATCATCTTTAGAAGAGGCTTCCTTCTGGGATGACAGCCATGCAGAACAATTTGATGCAGTGTGCGGCGTATGGTCTGAGCACTGACAGGCCGTCCAACCACCCTTTCAACCTCTGCAGCAATGCTGGCAGCACTCATACATCTATTTCCCAAAGTCAACCTTTGGATATGACGCTGAGCACGTGCACTCAACTTCTTTGGTGGAACATGGCAAGGCACATTGAAACCTGTCCTGTTAAACCACTGTATGGTCTTGGCCACCATGCTGCAGCTCAGTTTCAGGGTCTTGGCAATCTTCTTATAGTCTAGGCCATCTTTATGTAGAGCAACAATTCTTTTTTTTTTTCAGATCCTAAGAGAGTTCTTTGCCCTGAGGTGCCATGTTGAATTTCCAGTGACCAGTATGAGAGAGTGAGAGTGATAACACCAATTTTTTTTTTAAAACATTCATTTTTATTGAGCTTTTCAATAATACAAAGATACAAAATCCCAGAAATACAAAGCATCTCAGACATTCAAATGAAACAGTATTAAGAAAATGTGTATTACATATTGAAAAATGTAATTTAAGGCGTTACTCATTCATTTAGTTACTTTGCATAAGTTGCTGGGGTATAAACATACGGTAACTCTTGCAACACAGAGTTAACAGCAGAGATTTTGTGAATAAAGGAAAGGGAAAATAAAAAAGGAAGAGAAGAAAAAGGAAAGGAAAGAAAAACGCTAAACATAGTAGCGCAAAGGAAGAGCCAATGAACTTTTCCAGTGGTTGTAGGGCCGGTTGGATCTCAAAGAAAATTTGTTAGTTATCAGTGGGCTGTTCCGTCCAAATCTCTCAGTGTACGTTAAATAATTTACGTTTCTCCAAATTGTTAATTAGTAAGGACTCATACGTATAGTGTGTATGAACTAAGGCTAATGCCTCTGAAAGATTCTGAGTTTTGTTGGACTTCCAGTTTCTAGCTATTACGGTTTTGGCTGCGAGAAATATATGTGTGATGACAGCTCAGAAACTAGGAGGGAAACGCTCTATGCCTAGGCCCAAGAGAGCTAAGGCTGTGTCTGTCCGTGTGAGACATCCCTTTATGAAGGAGATTTTCCTAAAAAGGCCATTCCAAAAGCTGGTAAAAAACACGTGAGTACCCCAGCGACCCACTGTGATAGGTCTAAGTTGGGTATTATCTCTGAGACGATTTCAATGGGAACAGGGATTTCAGCTGATTGGTTTAGGGTTGCCTCTAGGTTATAAAGGTGTCTCCATGCAATAAGGGTGGCTTGGATAGTTAAGGGGTGTTGGTGGAGAGAGTGAGGTTTCCATATGTCTGCTAACAAGAAAGTTTTGAGATTTTTGGAGGGGATCATGTCTTGCTCCACGGCTCACCATGGAGCCAAGTTTGTCGTGTTGAGCCAAGTATAGAGCTGTGTGAGCACCAAAGCATGGTAGTAGTCTTGAAGGTCTGTATAGCCCATACCCCCTGCAGTTCTATGTTTGATTAGGATAGCTTTAGCGCACCTAGGGTGTTTAGATTGCCAAACGTAGTTTCTTAAGAGGCCATTTAGCGCCTTCATGTAGCTAGGTTTAAGGTATGGGCAGTGTGCGGAACAGGTATAATATTTGCGGGAGTATTAGCATCTTAAATGAGGCCAAATGCCCTATCCAAGACAGTTCAGATTTAGCATACTTTCCCATTTCTTTGGTAATCTTTTCGATTAGGGGTGGGAAGTTAGCGTCAGCCAGCTTGGAGGGATTGTCTGTAATTTTGATGCCCAGGTATGGGATGCTAGCCTTCGTCCAGGACCTTACTTCGTCAGGACCTGTCTCATGTATCCCCAGTGGATCCTGTTGAACGCCTTCTCCACGTCCAAAGAGAGGAGCAGAGAAGGAGTCCGACAGGACCGCACATATTGGACTGTGTCTATGACTCTTCTGGTAGCGTCGGAAGGTTGTCTGCCAGCAGTGAACCCCAATTGGTCTGGGTTGATGAGCTTAGGAAGGATTGGCATGAGTTTGTGTGCTAAAATTTTTGCATACAGTTTTAAGTCTGAGTTGAGCAGTGATATTGTCCTATAGTTGGAAGGTACGCTAGGATCTTTACCAGGCTTCGGGATAGTGACAATATATGCTTTAAGCATTAATGTGGGGAAGGGCTGAAGTTATGGCTTGGGAAAATGTACCTACTAATCTGGGGGCCAGTGAAGAGCAGAATATCTTATAATATTCATTAGGGAGCCCATCCGGACCAGAAGACTTGCCTTGTAGAAGAGTTGAGATTGCTTTTAAGATTTTGGAAGTTTCAATAGGTGCATTTAACTTCTTTAGTTGGGCCTTAGAGATAACGGGGAGTTTGATTGGGTTTAAAAATGTTTGTATTAGCTCGTTTGGAGGCTGAGTGGTGTCAGGGTCCTCCTTAAGGTTATAAAGAGAGGAATAGAAGTCTGCAAATGCGTCTGCAATGGCATCAGGATCTACTAATTTAGTGTTGTCTAGTGGTCTATTTAGGTATGGGATCCTGGAGCGAGTCTTTTGCTCCCTTAGTCTGGCAGCCAAAATCTTACCTGCGCGATTGTTGGAGGAGTAGTGGGACAGTTTGAGTTTGTCTACCTATTTACTATATTGTTCCAGGAGCAGGCTCCTGAGGTCAGTGCGTAATTTAGTCAGTTTGTTGGCCAGGTCTGATGAAGGCTGGGCCCTATTTTGGAGTTCCACCGATTTAATTTCTCTTAGAACAGTATCTAACTTGTGTTCTCTAAGGTTTTTTTCTCTAGCACTTAGTTGAAGAGAATGCCTCCGATAAAGGCTTTGTGGGCACACCATAGAGTACATGGGTTGGCTACTGTACCCTTGTTGGACATAAAGAATCCATTAAGGTGGTCATTGATCGTGCTCGTATATTTAGGGGATTCGATTAAGCGCATGGTCTGACCATGAGATATCGTGGATGGTAGAGGAGGACACCTTTGTCAAAACATTTCTATCAACAATTATCTTATCAATAAGCGAGTATGTATTATGTCTGGAGGAATGGAATGCATAATCCCTCATGCCAGGATGTTGGCACCTCCAAACATCATACACCTCTTCAGTATGTAATAAAGTCTGTAATGAAGAAAGGGGCAACTCATTGTCGCTGAAGAGTCCACTTTGAAGTTTCCAATAAGTTACAAAGGCCGATTCAGTCCACTTTGAAGTTGTTGATAATATTAGTCTCCACAGAGAATTAGTCCTCCCTCTTTTACTTTGTTAACCTTTCTGAACAATTTCTTCAGGAATCTCAGCTGGTGCTGATTAGGTGCGTATAAATTGACTATTGTGAATGTTCTGTTGTTAAAGGATCCAATGAGAATCAAATACCTGCCTTCTTGATCTATGATAACATCCTTCAGCGTGAAGAAGACAGTGTTTTTGATCGCAATGAAGACTCCAGCACGCTTCTTCTGTGCTGAAGCTTAGTATATATGGGGGAAGTTGTGATGTTGACACTTAGGTGGGTTAGAGCACAAGAAATGTGTCTCCTGGACACACAGGATGTCCTCTCGTAGCTTATTGGCTTCCCTCCACAGTGATGTCCTTTTGGCCGGGTGGTTTAGGCCATTTTTGTTAATAGAGAGTATGTTATGGGTATGCAGAAAAAAATATAAAAAATGTGTTGTCCCATAAGGAGCTTACACTCAATTCACTCACCTCATTTTGTGTGGGCCTGGGTTTAGCGTCTTGATAATTTGTGCAGCATGAGAGGTTGAGGAGCCAGCCAGTCCATCTCAGGAGGAGGTTGTCAAAGAACATTGGCGGACATAGAAGAGAGTAAAAGGAACATAAGAAACTGTTCATGCAACAAACAGGTAAAAAGAAAGGAACCATTATGGAACCGAAGGCAGACATTCTGCTCCGCAATTAAGGAGGGGAAATACATAGATAGCAAAGTCCAAAGCACTGAACCTTGTGAACTAAATAGTGATGAGTTTCAGGCCTGAGGTGGTTGGGCAGATTGTTTTTGCTTGCCTTTTTACACGACACCACCTGCCACTCTTCTTGAGGGTTTGTTTTGGCAGGAGGGTGTGGGCCTCCACTTGGCTGTTCCGGAAGTATCTTCCATTTGCGTAACAGACCTAGGCCCTCCTCCAATGAGAAAATTGTGGTGGATTCTCCACCTCTGGTGGTCAGTTTGGAGGGGTACCCCCATCTGTACACTATGTCATGGTTATGCAAAACCTTTGTGATGGACACCAATGCTCTGTGTTTTTGCATTGTGAACTGTGAGAGATCTGCGTAGAGTTGAATGGTAGTGTACTGTTCATTTGGGGACGTAGTTTTGCGGAAGGCCATCATGACCCGATCCTTGACATGGTAGAAATGTACCCTCATGAGTATATCACATGGAACATTCTCGGGTAAGTGGGAGGGTTTAGGTAGGCGATGAATCCTGTCAATGATCAATTCGGACTGTGGCAAATCTGGTAGATACGCTTATATTAGATCTTTGGCATATTGTAGTAACTGACCTGGTTGGACGGTCTCAGGGAGCCCCCTGATTTTCACATTGCTTCTATGTGACCTGTTTTCAAGGTCAACGGCCTTTGACCTCAGCCAGGCCACTTAATCAGATTGATCACTATGGGAGTCTACAAGTGAGTTGTAAGAAGCCGCTTATTCTCCCATTTTCTTTTCCACGTGATCTACTCTACCACCGAGTTCTTGGATTTCCCCCTTGAAGCTTCTCATACAGTCCATCATATCGGCATGTAGTGAGCTTTGTAAGGAGATCAACATATCACGCAGTGTGGTGTCTGAGATAGGCTGGTTGGAGGTAGGGAAGGTGTTGATGGTGCCAGCTAATTCCCTAGTGTCCTCTAAAGACTCATGGTATGGGCTCACCTTGTTTTGAATGCTTTCGGCCAAGAGCTGGGGTCTGGATTTCGCCAGGCTACGGGACATCGGTGTTGATACTTCCGGAGAGTGGCATTCAGATCCCCCTTGGGGGCTAGGGCTGGGTGTCGCGGAAGTGGAGCTGCGTGAAGAGGCTGGGGACACGCCGCCAGTGCCATCCTGTGGAGGGCTCTTTACAGCTGGAGAGAAGTCTTGCAGCTTCTTTGGCTGTGTAGAGTCCTTCCTCTTGTGAGTCATAGTTGTGTGCTATGTATGGTTCTGTTATTTATGTGGCGGCGGTCTTGAGTTTTTAGGCCCCCTCGGGCAATGATTTGTTCAGTGCTGTAGCGGAAGCTATATCAGGTTGTCATCTAGTTGCATAGTAATCTCATTTACAGTCCAGGTGTATATCTTAAGTGGACAATTTAATGCTGTAGTGCTACTACATTGTCTGTTTGTCGTAGTCTCAGGGCAGAGCAGAGTGATTTAGGCCTCAGGGCAGAGCATAGTAATCAGTAATTTAGGCCTGGGGCGTCAGGCCTGGGTGTAGCAAAATGGCCGCCGTTCAGGACTTCCACAGGCCGCGCCGGATCCCCGGCCTCGCCTAGTTTGTGCCACCAGGGCGGACCGCAGGCCTCATTCTGCTGGAGTCGCCCCTCAGGCAGTATGTGGGGCTGATGGTATTTTAGATGGACCAAGGGCAAGCTCCGAAGCTGGATAGGCCTGGTCCCGAGTGTTGGTGACTTGGGGGAATGCTTTCCTGTGAGCGTCGTGTACTGGGACCTGGAGGACTGAGGCTGCATCCTTCAAGATGGCCCTAGGGAGTCCGGTCTGCCGCTATTGGGGTCGCTGAGGCAGTGCTGAGTGCTCTGTGGAGAGTTGCAAGGGGGTCCCGGGAGTGTGAGGAGCTTACCCCGAAATGTTATCCCGCTTTCTGGGTCCTGTGCCTTCTAGATAGATAGTGCGCCCCTCTCTCCGCCCATATAAGGCCTCAAAGATGGCGCCGGCCACCGGGGGTCAGTGTTGGTCGTGGCCTACAGGCCATGCCGCTCCGTGTGTGGGTGGTGTTTCGCCCCAAGAGTGGGTTCGAAATATAGCCCAGGGTGCTGCGGAAGTGTCCCTATGCATGTGGGTTTGTCTGCGACGAAGAGTCGTCCAGATGCCCTTGGATAGAGCGGCAGGGATCCGGAGCTGTGAAGAAGCGCGTCTTCCTTCACCGATGTTAAGCCACGCCCCGATAACACAAAATTTGACACACCTGCTCTCCAGTCACATGACACCAGGGAGGGAAAATGGCTAATTGGGCCCAATTTGGACATTTTCACTTAGCGGTGTACTCACTTTTGTTGCCAGTGGTTTCGAAATTAATGTTATACAACCTGTACACTCACTACTTTACATTGAGGCAAAGTGTCAGTGCTTCAGTGTTGTCACATGAAAAGATATAATACATTATTTACAAAAATGTGAGGGGTGTACTCACTTTTGTGAGATACTGTATATATGTATATATAATGTGTGTGTGTGTTTATATATACATATTGTGTAGGGGGGCTAATTATTTTATCAACTAGGGTGAGTGGTCTCCTCCGAGAATGTCAGTGTACTGAGTAGTGATAATTTATTACTGCTTAATAATCGGACACCTCTGTGTTTCAGTGAATTTCTGGTATCATAATCTCGCCATGTCTCATGAGGTACCAGTATCAGGGGGCGTTCTCCCCTGTTGGAAGCGTTTGTAGATCGTTTCACTTCACAAAAGGTGAAGCGATCTATACCGCTTCATAAACTGGCACACAGAGGAGAACAATTTCCTCTGTGAATGCCGGAGAAGTCAGCAGTGGATTTTTTCCACTACTTCATAAACGGACACCACAGTATCTTCCAGTTCCAAACATTTGAACAAAGGTGATGTCCTGGCAAAGCACCTTGTTTCCATGTTGGTGAGGTCAAGGGCCTCTTTACTACAATCCTGGCACAGTGTCCTGGCACAGTGGTATTGGAAGTCTGCAGATGGAAGTAATTGGCCAAATGTGGACATGACCATATTTGGTGAGTGAGGCAACAAGGGATCCCTGCCATATTTGGTCAATTACAGCACCTGGGTGACCGTGCTCCTTTATTTTCATTCCACTGCAGGAACTGTGAGATATCATTCACAACATTTAACATTTTTTTTTCTTTCAGCAGGTTGGTGGGCATTGTTCTTTGTGATCAATAAAAATCTGCATCGCTGGATGACTTGACGATAAATGTACATCATAGAACATATATATATATACTGTAAAATATATATATATCATTTTTTTAAATAAAGGACTGTCAAAAAAATGTTTATTTACTACTTGAATATTTTTATGAATGAGTAGAGTAGAAGTACCCCTTACTCATCCATGTGGATGGGCAACAGAATCTGTAGGCCCCCTAATTTTAAAGGGGGCTTCCAAATTCCAAGAATTGCCCTGCCAGCAGACCCCCACAACCACCAGGCCAGGGTTGTGATGAAAATACTCTTGTTTTCCTCCACAGGAAAGAAAAATACTTTGCCAGGCAAGTACCCCTGGAAAAGGACCCTCTTTTTTTGAGTGGGGAACACTCACCCCCTCCCTCTTTCTTTTTTTCT
>BLSH010503359.1:533409-555053 GCA_018402905.1 Glandirana rugosa
TTATTTTCATTCCACTGCAGGAACTGTGAGATATCATTCACAACATTTAACATTTTTTTTCTTTCAGCAGGTTGGTGGGCATTGTTCTTTGTGATCAATAAAAATCTGCATCGCTGGATGACTTGACGATAAATGTACATCATAGAACATATATATATATACTGTAAAATATATATATATCATTTTTTTAAATAAAGGACTGTCAAAAAAATGTTTATTTACTACTTGAATATTTTTATGAATGAGTAGAGTAGAAGTACCCCTTACTCATCCATGTGGATGGGCAACAGAATCTGTAGGCCCCCTAATTTTAAAGGGGGCTTCCAAATTCCAAGAATTGCCCTGCCAGCAGACCCCCACAACCACCAGGCCAGGGTTGTGATGAAAATACTCTTGTTTTCCTCCACAGGAAAGAAAAATACTTTGCCAGGCAAGTACCCCTGGAAAAGGACCCTCTTTTTTTGAGTGGGGAACACTCACCCCCTCCCTCTTTCTTTTTTTCTTTTAAATAAAATGTTAGTACTTTTTTTTTCTTCAGTGTACAAAACAAGGACAGGTACTACTAGGCTTAGACTTATGTCATAAACAAACATACTTGAACTGAATTAGTTACAGATCCATAATATCCGGTAGGAGATTGCCGAGGCCACCTCCTTGCCGGGCATAGGAAGGGGGGGGGGGTAGAGGAAAAGGAGATAGAGTAGAATAGAGGGGGGGTGGGGGGGACCTGGATGCGTAAGAGAGAGACATATAGAAATGTTAGGGTGAAGGAGGAGGAGGAGGGGGGGAAGTTAAGGTCATTCAAGTGAAAGGCCAAACATCAAAACAGACCATTACATAGAAAGAGATATCAGATAGTTTTCCCAGTAGGGGAGATGTTCAGCGGGAGTTCTTACCTCGGCCCTGGGTTCTATTTAGACAGTCTGTGCGTCCATCTCATTGCAAAACGCTTATGTTTAAGTGGGTCAGGAGAGGCTAGATCCAATTTCTCTAGCTTATATAAGTTCTCCAGGTCCTTGCATACCTCTTGTGTTGTAGGTGGGGAAGCATGTATCTAGTTTCTTAGAATTGCTCTCCTGCTAGCCATATAGCATGTGGAGAGCCATGGTTTATTGGAGTGCAAGATGCTAGTGTTTGTTTTGTCTGCAGATAGTAGCAAAGGGTTAAAGGATCCAAAAAGCAATAGATAAATGTTCTTGTGGGATGATAGGCCAGTGGTATTGGCTACGAGAAGTTCAACTTTAGCCCAGAACTGTTTGATAATAGGACAGTGCCACAGTCTGTGGATGAGGGATGGTTTGAAGGCATTGCAAAGAGGGCATAGTGATCCTTTGGCATGGTCCTTGGAGTGCAGATATGGGATATAGGCCCGCTGCAAGATCTTATATTGTTGTTCTCTCCAGAATTCCTTGAGTATATAGGTGTGAGTTGTATTGTATCCGTGCAGTATATGTTCATAGGCTTCTGGTGAGTTAAGATCTAGATTCCACTCTTTTGCAGTTTTCTGGCCCTCCAGTGACTTCGGTAGGTTCAGCATTGGCTTGTAGATAGTTGATATCTTGTGGCAGTCATGGAGAATAAAGTAATCTGTGACCGAGACTCTATTTCGGAGGGCTCTTCGTGGACAGAGACGTGTGGCAAAGCTGATAGCTTGGTTAAGGAAGAAGCTGTGGTGTTTAGGTAGATCGTGGTCAGAGCAGATCTTTTTAGTGGGCCAAGGTCGTCCCGTGAGGTCATCAAACAATTGTGCAAACCTGAGCAGACCTTTTGTTGGCCATGTGGTATGAATATGGTGGTGATTAGCTTGTGGAAATAAAGGGTGGCCGTGGATCGGCAAAGATTTGGAGTAGTGTGGAGATGTCCCTGCGAGTTTACAGGTTTCTCTCCATGCTATAATTGTGTCTCTGAAGAGAGTATTGTTCTTCAACTGTGTTGGGAGATCCTTTAAGCGGCAGTGCAGAAGGGTGGTTAGACTACAGGGGAATGATAATTGGAATTCTAGCTCAAAATTCGAGTACTTAGAGGTTTGTGCAACCCAGTCCAACCCAGCTCTCATCAGGCAGGAAAGATTGTATAGCCTTGTGTTGGGGAGGTTGAGGCCCCCAAGATGTTTAGGTATAAAAAGCCTTTTGATGGCGATGTGTGATTTGCGCCCTCGCCAAATGAAGTGTATGATTGCTTTGTGGAGTCTGGTGATATCTTTATGCTTTTAAGGAGGGGTAGCGTTTGTAGGGGATACAGTAACTTGGGGAAACTACACATCTTGTAAAGGTGACATCTTCCAAAGAGAGATAAAGGGAGGTGTGACCAATTGTCCAACTGAGTGATTATTTTTTGTATAAGGGATGATAGGTTGAGGTGGTATAGTGACGCTGGAGTTTTGCCAATGTTTATTCCCAGGTAGGTGATATGGCTTTTGGCCACTACAAACAGGGTATGACGAGCCCAATCTGGGGTGCGAGAATGAAATAGAGGCAGGATTTCACTTTTGGTAAAATTAATCCTGAGGCCCGAGCAGGATCTAAAGGATTCGAAAATGTCTTTGATAAGTGAGATGTCGGCGTGGGGTTTGGAAGAAAATATCAGTATGTCGTCCGCAAACAGGGCTGTACGGATTTCCTGGGTACCTATCTTGATGCCGTGTAATTCCTGGTGTGAGGTTAAAAATCGAGAGAGGGGTTTGATCGCTTTGTTGAATAGGAGGGGGGATAGTGGGCATCCCTGTCTGGTACCCTTGTATAGGTTGATGGGTCTGGAGAGAAGGCCGGCTGCAACCACTATGGCCTTTGGAGTCTAGTACATTTCGTGTATCAGGTGTAAAAAGGGGCCCGTAAACACTATTTTTGTCAGGACCATATCCAACCAGCGGAAGCTGACATTGTCAAATGCCTTCTCAGCATCTAGGGTTATGATTGCTTTCTCCTCCTCTGGGTTGTCCTTGGCTCTCTCCAGAACCATCGGTACCTTGCGGATATTGGATGTGGCAGATCTGCCTTGGGTAAAACCTGCTGGGCAGGGTGGATGTAATCGGTTTACAAGTATTTTGGATAGTAATTTGGAGTCTACATTAAGCAGAGATATTGGACAGTATGCCCCAGGGTCTGTATGATCTTTCCCTTTCTTATGAATAAGCTTAATGTATGCTTGAAAACCGGAAGGTAAATAATGATTACCGTCTAGTATTGTCTGGAAGACTTCCAGGAGTGGAGTTGCTAGGGTATCTATGGTGAGCTTCTAAAATTCTGGGGTAAACCCATCGGGTCCCGGGGCTTTGCCTATAGAAAGTGACTTTACGGTTTTACGTAGTTCCTGCTCAGAGATAGGTGCATTCAATTGAGAGAGGGAGTTATCATCTATTTTGGGAAGAACTATTTTGGCTAGGAATTCCGAAGCAGCTCCTTCATCGATTGGGTCTGGTCCATATAGGGTTGTATAGAATTGTTTGAGTACCTTGTTGATATCTTTTGGAACTGTGACTATCCTTCCATCTTTGGTTTTTAGAGCCTTGATATGAGTGGGGGAATATGGGCCTTTACACATTGCTGCTAGCAATTTGCCTGGTTTGTTACCAAATTTATGGTATTTTAGATCCTGCTCGGTCCTATAAAGGCGTTCCTGGGCTTCGGTCCGGTGGTCAAATTGAGATTTTGCTTGTTTCCAAGCGTCTCTGTTATCTTTTGTGTTCTTTTGAGAGAGCACAAATTGGTCCTGTCTAAGTGCTGTGCTGGACTAATTTTTGGCGATTTGTTTTTTGTAACCAGACGCATAGGAGATTATTCTGCCTCTAATCACTGCCTTTCCCGCATCCCAGAAGAGATTCGGATCTGCATTATGTGCCTGGTTAGTTAAAGAGAATTTTTCCCAGGTGTCCTTAATCACCCGTTGAAGTGTTTCATCCTTTGCTAGATGACTTGGGAAATGCAAAATGGGGGTTTTTGTTTGATGTACTAGACCTGGAAAGGTTACCGAGACAGGAGAATGATCCGATATGACCATTGTCTCTATCCGTGGGGAAGAGGCTAATGGTAGGAGGAGAGGATTTACTAGAATGTAGTCTATGCGTGACATAGAATCATGAGGGGAGGAGAAAAATGTGAAATCTTTAGCCTCTGGGTTCACCATTCGCTAGTAATCCGTGAGATTCACACTGTCTACAAATTTGTGTAGTAAGGTAGGGGTAGCCAACTCCTGACCTGATGCGGTTTTGAATTTTACTGATGATCTGTCCTCTGGAGGGATCATCACTTGGTTAAAGTCGCCAGCTAGAGTGAGAGGGAGATGACAGAATGGAGCAATATGTGCAGAAAGATTTTGGAAGAAGGCAGTTGTGGGGGAGTTTGGGGCGTACACATTTGTGATAGCCCATGATCTGAGGTGGGATTTAATGACAGCCGAAATCAATTGTCCCTCCGAGTCTGAGTGTATGGATTCTACCTCACCTTAAAAGTTTTTGCAGAATAAAATTATAACGCCTGCTTTGCCTTTTACAGCCGGGGATCCTATCACTCTGCCCACCCATAATTTGCGCAGCTGCTCGAAGTCTGATTGGGGAAGATGGGTCTCCTGTAACAGTGCTACATCCGCTTTTAGTCTTTTTAGGTGTCGTAATATGGCCATGCGTTTATTGGGGGACCTAAGGCCTTTAACATTCCAAGAAATGAATTTCATTCTTGGGGCAATGTCAGGTGATGTTACTTATTGAGGTGTGTTGCGTTATGTATTCCGGTAATTGATATGTGGCTACGTAAGTTGTCTGCTTTAAATGGAGTAACAAAAATGGAGGTAGAATGACCTGAGAGAAAAATTTAGGAGAGTGGGGTTGAACTAGGGCCAAGGTAGGGGTATTCCTCAGCAAAAACAAGATTCTGGGGAGTACAAAAGGAAGACAGTACTTCACAGCTTTCCACACGTGAGTCTAACTAACCTGAACAGCGTTACCTAGGCCAGGGGTCAGGTGTGTGCCCCCTCACCTTATTTGGTGAACAATGAGTCGCAGAGAGAGAATAGGTGAGGGTCTCCCCTCCTAGCGCATCTCCTGCCCCTTGCTCCCCTCAAGGGAGGGATGGCAGACATCCCAGTCCCCAGCTTGAAGTAAGGCTGTTGGCGCCCGATGGGCTTAATAATCAGGTTGTAACATGCAAGTATGCGTCATCATTTTAAACTGGGGATATACTACAACAGGACATACGTTACCAAGTGCAGGTATGTCGGTAAGGTATTAACAAGTCCAGGTCTTATAAAAGGCACTGATCGTTCGCTTCATGTTGGTGTCTGGAGACCTGAGAAGGGTATTAGCAGGCGTTTCTTTGTCATGCTCTGTTACCCCGGCTTGAGAGGTCAACCAGACGCATCCTCTTAGCGGGGTCTTTCCATGGGCTCCTTTGCTCCCTGGGTTCTCCCAGGTGGGGGGAGGGTCGAGGTGCAGTTGTATCCATGGGGATTTGAAAATGGGAATGGAGGAATTGCTTCGCTTCATCTGGGTCAGTGAAGGATTTGAGGTCCCCCTTGGGGTCAGTGAATTTCAGTGTCGCCGGGAGGGCCAAAGTGAATTAATATTCTTCTCGAAGAGGATTGCACAGAGGGGTTGGAAAGCCTTGCGCCTCCTGGATACTTCTAGGGAGTAGTCCGCAAATATTAATAGCTTATAGCCATCTATCTGGAGGGCCTTCGAGCTGTGAAAGGAACAAAGGATATTGTGTTTATCCGCATAATTAAGATAACGTACAATTACCGGTCTTGGAGTGCGTCTCTCATTTGATGGAGCTCCCATTCTATGTGCTCTTTCCACTGTGCATTGCCCGTTTATGCCCAGAGCTGCCGGTATGCGTGTGGCACAGATTTCCGGTAATGCGTCTTGGTGCATAGCTTCCGGAAGGCCGATTATGCGCAAATTGTTCCTTCTACTGCGTTTTTCTAAGTCATCCAATTTGTTGAGTAGATATTGTTGCGTTTGTTTGAATTGTTGATTGTCAGTATAGGAGGATTGTATGTCATCCTCAATATCCGAGACCCTAGATTCCAGCTCTCTTAGGCGCTTTGTGTGGTCCACCAGTTCCTTTCTGAATTGGGAGATTCCTGCTGTGACCGCTCCTTCCACTGCTGCTGTAATGGATGGCGTAAGGAGCGCTGCCACCGCCTGGGCCAGCCCCTCAAGTTGGCCATCCATCTGGGGAGGGAGAACAGGTGTAGAGAATGAGTCCTAGTGAACCTCCGGAGCCTGCAGCTGCGGCATGGGATGCGAGGATGCAGCTCCGTTGGCCATCTTAGCTGGGCCTTCTCCCGCTGTGTCAGATTCCGAACGAAGGGATTCCAAACGATGGGATGCCGCACACGGGGACGCCGAGGTGCCGGGTGGATTGTGCACCACGAACCAATCCATCCGCTGGCATCTCTGCAGGTGAAAGTCGTTAGCTGGGGCGAGTCTGGTGTTCAGTGAGGGGTGGAAAAAAGGATTTTATATGCCTGTATGGCCGGAGACGCTGTTCCTCACCTCCTCACATGTGGAAACCGGAACCGGAAATTCCCCTCCCTCTTTCTTAACAGGCTGCATGTTTAGATAAGGGTCTTTCATTTTTGAGTGGGGTTACCCCTGAAAATCCATGCACATCTATATCAGACTCTTATCTAGGATAAGGGTCTGATATTGATGAATGGAACCCTTGCTGTTTGTTTACAAATTAAATGAATCGCCTATCATTTACTGGCAATTTAAATGGTTATTTATTTTCTTTGTAAATGTCAGGTTTGCTGTATAAGGTTGTATAAATCATACAGATGTGCTACTTCACAGGCAGGTTAATGGCATCCCCCTGTCATGTTATTTAAAGGAATTGTGCATTATTAATGTTAAATACAATTTCTACTTCCTGCCAAAATGAATAAAATAAAACCTTGCATTGGTACAGGTTCCACAGGGCAATGGCCAGCCCCCCATTTTATCTCTTGCCTGCTAACTTAAAAAATGACCATTACTAATATTAAGTTTTAGGTCCTATTGATTTCAATGGGGTTTGGAATTTGCATTTGAACTTCACTAATGTTTAATGAACCCACCCTTAACACAGACACAGCGGGGGTTATTTATTAAAACTGGAGAGTGCAAAATAATACTCCCTTCTGCATAGAAACCAATCAGCTTCCAGGTTTTATTGCCAAAGTTTAATTGAAAAAGCTGAGGTTAGAAGCTGATTTCTTTCTATGCAGAAGTGAGCCTGATGTTGCACCCTCTAGCTTTAGTAAATAAACCCCACTATGTTTAGCTCATTACTAATTAATAATATACTTCTTTTGTCAGGTTCTTTCGCTTCAGGAGTTTCCAAAACTGTGTTTAACAATGGGGACCTATTATTTCTAATCACCCTCCTCTATATAATAAAACTATTTTATTAAATGTCATGAAATGCAACAAATAATGACCAAAGAAGCAAGACAGTGAAAACTGTAATGCTTAATTTCATTGGTAGATTGTGCTGTACCCCACCCCACCCTTTAGGGTGGTGGCCAGTGTACCATCCCCTATTTATCAGTGGACAGTGTGGTGCTCTCTATTACATTGTCTGTCTCTATGTGAGAAGTGATCTCAAAGTGAGTGTGAATGAGGACCTTGTTGATGGAGAGTGTGATGAGTCTAAAGCATTATGGGTAGATCTGCATATGGGTATATATGGGCACACTACAAAGTTATCATTGGAGTTTGTTATAGACCTCCCAGTGTTAAAGAGGAGGTGGAGACTCTGCTCCTTTCACAGATGGAAAGAGCTGCAAGGGCTGGGACAGTGATAATAATGGGGGATTTTAACTACCTGGAAATTAACTGGAGTAATGGCACTGCTGGGACAGTTAAAGGGCAAAACTTTATAAACCTATTACAGGACAATTTTATGGTCCAGTTTATTGAGGCCCCAACTAGGAATGACTCTTTGCTGGACCTGGTAACCTCAAACTATGCAGAGCTTATTACCAATATTCATATAAAAGAGCATATGGGTAACAGTGGCCATAACATGATTTCATTTTATGTAAGCTGCAAGCAACAAACACATACGGGAAAGATAAGAACACTTAATTTTAAGAGAGCAAATTTTACAAGGATGAGAACTGCTCTCCATGACTTAGACTGGGAGGGAATATTGACATTGATGAACACAGAACAGAAATGGGAATTAAAAAAAAAAAAACTGTACGCGAACTCACTGTCAAGTATATTCCCATGGGCAATAAGTTTAAAAGACTAAAAATAAAACCTATGTGGCCCATGGCCAAAGTTAAACAAGTTATAAATGACAAGAAAAGAGCATTTAAAAAATATAAAAATGAGGGAACACTATCATCTTTTAAATGTTACAAAGAATATAACAGAATATGTAAAGAGGAAATCAAGAATGGAAAAATTCAAAACGAATGTCAGATTGCAAAAGATAGTAGGACAAACCCCCAAATATTCTTAAATATATTAATAGTAAAAATGTCAGGTCTGAG
Source organism: Glandirana rugosa (assembly GCA_018402905.1). NCBI lineage: Eukaryota > Metazoa > Chordata > Amphibia > Anura > Ranidae > Glandirana > Glandirana rugosa. The sequence continues at coordinate 541,888 of BLSH010503359.1, forward strand.
CATGTAGGCCCTTTACAAAATAATCTAGAGTGCGTGACTGGGGACAAGAGAAGGGAAACTTATGAAATACATTCTTCAGCTCTGTGTATACAAAGGAGCATGGGGAAGCTCATATCCACAATGGGGTTGGTAGTGACACAGCCACAAATGATCCACAATGGTTCAAAAGTGAAATGGTCCAGAAGTATTTAGACAGAATAAAGGTAGATAAAGCACCTTTACCAGATGGCATTCATCCACGGATCCTAAAGGAATTGAGCTCTGTAATTTCAAAGCCATTGTATCTAATTTTTAGGGATTCCTTAATGACTGGAATAGTACCACTGGATTGGCGTAGGGCCAATGTGGTGCCCATATTTAAAAAGGGATCAAAGTCTTTACCGAGTAACTATAGACCTATTAGTTTAACTTCTATAGTTGGGAAGATACTGGAGAGTTTAATAAAAGACTGTAGATGAGTTCTTGTTGGAAAAAATATTTTAAGCAACAAACAGCATGGATTCATGAAAGACAGAAGTTGTCAAACAAACCTGATTTCTTTTTATGAGGAGGTAAGTAAAACCTTGGACAGAGGGGTGGCTGTGGACGTAGTATACTTGGATTTTGCAAAAGCATTTGACACTGTTCCCCACACATGGCTAATGTGTAAGGTAAAGTCTACAGGCTTGGAAAGATCAGTTTGTAAATGGATAGAAAAATGGCTAAAAGACCGAATTCAGAGAGTAGTGGTTAATGATTCTTACTTTGAATGGTCTAAGGTTATCAGTGGTGTACCCCAAGGTTTAGTGTTGATACCCTTACTTCTCAATATATTTATATATGATATAGGGTCTGGGATTAAAAGTTCCATTTCAGTGTGCAGCAGATGACACCAAGCTATGCAGTGGAATAACGTCCTTACAGGATGTCTCCAACTTACAAGCAGACCTCAATGCACTGTCTAATTGGGCGATTATGTGCCAAGTGAGGTTTAATATTGATAAATGTAAAGTTATGCATTTGGGGGCTAAGAATATGCATGCATCATACATACTAGGGATAGTACAACTGGGGAAGTCTATAGTGGAGAAGGATCTGGGGGTTTTGGTAGATCATAAGCTTAATAGTGGCATACAATGCCAAGCTGTAGTTTCCAAAGCAGGCAAAATCCTTTCTTGTATTAAGAGAGGTATGGACTCCAGAGATAGAGACATTATTTTGCCCCTGTACAAATCATTAGTAAGACCTCATCTGGAATATGCAGTTCAGTTTTGGGCACCAGTTCTCAAAAAGGATATTGGTGCAAAGAAGGGCAACCAAACTAATAACAGGCATGGAGGAGCTCAGCTGTGAGGAAAGATTAGAGGAACTGAATTTATTCTCTCTTGAGAAGAGGAGATTAAGGGGGGATATGATCAACATGTACAATACATAAGTGGTCCATATAGTGAACTTGGTGTGGAGTTATTTATTTTTTTGCCATCACAAAGGATAAGGGGCACTCTTTACGACTAGAGGAAAAAAGATTTCATCTCCAAATACAGAAAGGTTTTTTCACAGTTAGAGCTGTGAAAATGTGGAATAGACTCCCCCCAGAAGTAGTTTTGGCCAGCACGATAGATTGCTTTAAGAAAGGCCTGGATTCTTTCCTTAATGTAAATAATATAACTGGGTACTAACATTTTTTGGTAAAGTTAATCCAGGGTGAATCTGATTGCCTCTCGGGGGATCAGGAAGAAATTTTATTCCCAGTTATAGCAAATTGGTTCATGCTTTGCTGGAGTTTATTGCCTTCCTCTGGATCAATTATGGGTGAAGGATTGTATAAGGGATTGTATGGTTATATATAATTGTTCTGCTTTTTTTTTTTGGTTGAACTAGATGGACTTGTGTCTTTTTTCAACCTGACTAACTATGTGAATATATAACATTAATGGTAGAAATTATGCTGCTTGATATTATTATTACTATACAGGATTTATATAGCGCCAACAGTTTGTGCAGTGATTTATAACATGAGGACAGACAAAATGGTTACAATACAATTCAATACAGGAAGATTCAGAGAACCCTGCTTATTGGAGCTTACAATCTACATCAGTGATCAGTGTAGTACCTCATTATATTATGCTGCAAGTTAAAAATTTTGTTGATTTGCTCCTGTTTAGGAAATGTTGTTAAACTACACCAAATCTTTAAACTACCGAGCATGCAATAATAGCATTGTTACGTTTTATTTTCTCATTATACTATAACCAACCATTCTTTTTTGTGTATTATTATAAGCCATCTTAAAGGATACATTGGAGACTTAGAGATGAAAATGATTATTGGGTTATGAATTTGTTGGGCACTAAACTGTACCAACCTATAGTGTATTGCAGGCCTTCTTACAGCCTTACTGACCACTTAAATGATAATTTTTGCACCAAATGACAAAAGGTGCATATTAATTCTGGTTACCACTGGCACTACTGTGAGGAGGCATGACACAGATAAGTAAAATCAACCTGTGCACATTGTCAGTCAGTAAAGAAAAAAAAATCTGAACAGACTGTTAAAGGGATGTGTGGGGCTGGGCAAAATGGTTTGGATTTAGACTGATCAGTGAAAACTTAGGAAACTAAGCTCACATATAGCCCTATAACCCTGCCTTTATAGATTTTACCTGGCTTGGAATGGGGCAGTAGGGTAATTCTAGTACTAAAACAAGAAACAAAGCCATCCACAAATCTGCCTCAAGCTACATCACCAACCTTGTTTCAAAACACCACCTAAACTATCTTCTTTGCTCGTTCCAAGAACTTGTGCACTCTCTCTTCCTCACCACCTCCTCTCATACTCAACTTCGGGATTTCTCCAGAGCCTCTCCTCTTGAACTCTCTACCTCAGTCTGTTTTGCCATTTCCTTCTCTGTCCACCTGAAAACTCATGCCATCAGTCAAGCCTATCGAGACATTACATAACAACTGGATAATCCTAATTTCCTCAGAAGCCCATTCTCACACAGTTATTACTTTTTTATCACTTGACCCTTCTTTTTAAATTGCAAGCTCTCACTTGCAGGGTCCTCCCAATTTTCTTGTCCTAAATTAGTTTTGTAACTGTGTTGTTTTATTTTATATTGTAGAATGTTGCATTAACTGATGATGCTATATCAATCCTGAATGATAATAATAATAATTGCTGGTATTGTAAAGAGAAAATGTATCATAAAAAGAAAGTTCTCAGGCTTCAGATCATGACATTCAAAACCATTGATAAGGGAATCAGTGAAAAAATACCCTGAAAATGGTGGGTTTACAGCATGGTTCTATATGTTTTTGTCAGCTCAATGATAAAAATAATAATAATAATAATAGATATTTAATTACCTTAGCATCATGACCTTTGATTCAATTAAATTCAAATGAGTTGGTGAACTCATTAACCAATCCGAGTATGGTAACAACAATGTAGTCACATTTCATGCTCTCACATGTTATAGTGAATCCTCTATTATAGTTCAAGAGGCCATTTTTTAAGTGTTACTAATAATGGCTATAAAAAAATAAAAATAAAGACAATGTGTACAGAATTAAAGTAACTATAAAGCATGAAATTCTTATTTTCTTCAACTAAGTAAAAATTACCTTATACATTTGTATAATAATTTATAGAGTATGTAATCTCTAACAATACATTTCTTATCTTTTCTATCTTTTGTTCTGCTAAATATACAATTAAAAACATATTTTATGTCTGTTAGATAAGTGTAAATATTACATTTTGATCCTGCCATTTTCCTTGTCAATTTAAAAACTCCTGTACTCTCTGCTAGTCTTGTAACCCTATCAGTTACATTGTTGCCAGCTCTTTCTGAAAACATAGAGGAAAATATATTATATAGACCTGTTCTAAGGTGATGACACTGCTCCTCCATAGATACAGTGGGATAGATTTACTAAAATGTTGTAAAGCGCTACGCAAACTGTTGGCATTATATAAACCCTGTATAATAACAATAGTAATAAAATCAAATAGGCTATTCCCTTTGCATGGGAAGCTACTCTTTCTAAGGAAATTTGCCTCAGAGATTAGTGAATGTGGTAAAGTTTCACTTTGCAAAGAATACCAATTTGCATACAAGAAAAATAATTAAAAGAAACAGCATTTTTTGCTTGCACACGATTGAATGATGAAAATCAGCATTTTTTTTTTAGATTTTTTTTTTTATGTTTAATAAAAGTTATGTTTTAGGGCATGGTGGGTCTGATGCGTGGGTTCAGTGTTTCCCTGCTTAATATTTTTTAATGTAATTCCCCATGTATGTGCCAGTAGACAATAGTAGAGCAATTTATCAGACCAGTGTGTATTTGTTTATGCTGGAAATCAGCAGAGCTTCACCTCATTCAGTAAGCTCTGGGGTAAATTTTCTTGCAAAGTGCAACCTCTCTTTAAAAGTGAAAAGCTTATTTCCTTTTAGTAAATCAACCCGGGTAAGTGAGCTTTGGCATCCTATGATAAAAAAAGTTACCGGCAAGATCAGCAGGTGAAAATAAAGAAAAACAAATTGGAAAATAGAAAACAAATGGAGCCACCAAATCTAAAAACTGGCAAACTGTACTATATTACATTTTTGTTCTTGGGTTTAGATATACTTTAAATATGGTTTTCGTTAAAGTGTATGTAAATCCTAATGATAAACCTTTTTTATTTGCTCCTTTTTTGTAGGCTAAATGTATCTTTAAAAGTGTTTTGTTATAGCTGTATGTTAAGTGTAAAAAATCTCTGCTGACTGTGCCAGAATTATTTTGAGCTGATAACTTCCTGTGCTCTTTTCTTGTGCATAAGGATAGGTTATGGAGACGAGGAGTGGCCTGTTTTCAGAAATTATGTAGGCAGAGATGACACTGCATGCTTAGTAATGCAGAGCTGAATTCAGTTTGTTTAAAGAGATACAATCTGGGAAAATGTACATGTTTTGCAGAGATGTGCTAAATATGTTTTATTTCTTATTTTTCCTTGACATATTCTTTAATTACTAACATAACTATAAATGATTTAAACATAATTCATCAAAGTTTCTGGAGCTATAATTTAATTTTTATTTTAGATATATTATTTATTTAAAGATTTTAAAGCATTCTAATGTAGGCACATACCAAAAAAATAACATACCAAAATATATCAGTAAGCAGTTTATTATACAGCAGAAACAAAAAACTTTTCATGAACTTTAACTTTTCAAAAACTTCAAAAGCCACATTTCATTGCAATAGCAAAAGATCTACGTATTCATACATTTATCTTTTAACAGTATGATCCTTTCATGTCAGCATTAAAATATAGTATACATTTCAAAATCTAAAATTGCCCACAGACCTAATACACTGATGGTTTGTGCCTTTGATATACACAATAATCAATCATAAAAAATGCAGAGTGAAGTATAGTAACACTCCCTACTTCAATCAAAGAACAATTCAATATGGTATGACAAAAAAATCTCTGGAGAGAGTCATTGTGTTTAGGTCAATGCAGCATCCTTTAAGAATTCATAGAACGGGAAGTTGTGAAACTTCACTTGCAAGTTTCAGCTCTGACAAATAATGTGAAAACATGAGTCCCAGTTAGACTGAGCACTGAATAGCATGCTCATTAGTCCATTATTAGGCATGCAATAGGATGTGGAGTTTAGCTTTTGGAATAAAATTCCTAATTTGGGTGACTGAAGCTACAGGCAAAAGCAAAAAAAAAATATCTTTTTCCTTAGCCCATTTTATTCACTGTGTTTTGTTCACTTGAGCCTAGTACTGTGTTAGACTTTGAATAATCACAGTGGTGCAGGTAGCTCCAGCAGAGTGAATGAGAGGCTTTTTTCAAGGGCTCTGCTCCCTGCAGAAATGATTTGCACCTCTGGCTGATTGTCACTAACAGAAAATGAGAAATAGGAACATTCAATGCAAAGTAATGTGTTCTGTACAATTACTGGATTAATAATTTTATTCCATTACTGTGCAGGGAGAGAGGACATCAGGTTGAAGATCTGCAATTCTAGTATATTTCTAAGCGTCCTGTTAAGAGAGCGAGCAAGGGTCAGGAAACTTAATTATGCCATAACTAGATAGAAATTGCCAAGTGATAAAAAGAAACATCCAGCCAGATTCAGCAGGAAATTACAGCTTTAATAATATAGCATAATGCCTACTTCTATACAATTATTGGAGAGACCCTGAATGATTTTAAATAACAGGCTTAGGTTTCTAGTACGGAATAGTAGAGAAAAGCCACAAAATGACATTTTACATTTTTGCGGTAAATATTTTTCTCCTCGCTCAAAATAAATAACCCCATTAAATAATCAGAAATCACATACGTTCTGAAAGAAAGATAATGTGCCTATGTTAACAATATGAAGCCCTATGATGCCTAAAGTGAAGGGTTAGGCTGTGACTACACTTGGTCTCATTTACATATGCCAAAGTTAACTACATAATCACACTGTGTATCTTCCAGGGATGTCTTTTGTTTAAACAAAAAGAATAACGGCACATCAAATAGTACTGCACAGGGAGAAGAAAAAAATGTGTGTTTCTCTTACTTTGCGGGGAGCTCTGGCCTCTTTCAAACAGATCAATTTATAAAACTATGTACCATTCGCAGCCACCTCTTTTCTGTATATTGAAAATCAAATCTTGTTAACTCATTCCCTTCCTGTTGAGAACTAGTACCCCTTTAGTAAGTTACCTGAGCCCACATTTCTTCATTTGCAGCTGAGATATCCAATAGTTGGGCTCTGCTGCAGGGTCAGGTTGCTTCTACCAGTTGGAGGTACTACATGAGAAATCAGAAAGCAATTTGTATGGTTCATGATTACCTGATAAAAATGATGAGTCAAAAAGTGAAAGTTTAATTTAGTTTAAAGTAACTTGTACTCAAAAGTTTCTTAATTACCCTCAATAAAAAGGCTCATACAACAGGCTTTAGTCATATAGCACCTCTGACACATTTCCCATTACACTTGCTTAAAGGTCTATGATTAAATATGTACAGTGTGAAAGGTACTAATAACTTATTGTATATGGAGAAAATGTTTGCTATTATCCTAAATTTCAGTTACACCATGTGCTTTATAAGAATATTCAGCTCTGGGATCGAGCTGCAGCTTTCCGCCCCAAGTCCTGGTGAGAAAATCAATTTGTGTGTTTCTTGATCATGTGATCGCTATAACAATGCAATCACTGAGGTCATAGAAAACGTTTCCCTTTTTTGGGAAAGATCAATGAGAAAAAAATATATTAAATTTGTATTGTTCTTTTATCTGGTAGGGAAAAAAACTAGGATCTCTTTCAGGACATTAGCTGACAAATAAGATTGAGAAGTTTGGGGCCTCCCTGACCCCTATCTGTAATAGGGTCTTAGAATTAAAGGGTTAGTTCACCTTTAATTACATTTTTTTTAAAAAAAACATGCATTACAGTGTCCTCAGTACATGAATATGTAACGTTACATTTGATAGAAAATGCTTACTTTTTAGGCTGCTTATTCTATTGCCCTCCCCTCTACAGCCTGCGTAAACTCACAAATGACCACTTGGAACTTTGTCAGTGCATCATGAAGTTCCCCACACCAGAACAAAACATGTAGGAATCATACAGGGTTGTCCACCCCCCCTCTTCACCAACCCATCCACGCCATATCATTCGTGATTACCACTGGTTGCATGCCAGCAGTCTTATCTGGAACCGCTGACCGGCAGTGAGACTAGTGCAAGCAGCTACTGAACACAGTACATGGGTCTAAATGATTGATCCACAGGACCTGAAAAGTCCAATCATTCCACCGGAGGGATCCCACTTAATTATTCAACAGCTGAGATTCACCTCACAGCCTGGACTTGCAGCAGAAGCAGAGCCAAAAGCGGAATTTCAAGTATCACAAGTGCAAGGAAGAACTGCTATGGATGAATGAGCATACAGAGAGCAATTGGACACTTGCAGGTTGAGATTACCAGACTGGATGGGCAACGATCTCCCTGTGTATGCTCACAAAGAAATCAGTAAAACAACTGCCTCCAACAGGACTAACACATGGAATATCGTATGGAGCCGTGAGTACACGTATGCTGATCACAGGAGGGGACTGTGTGAATTTGGAAGGAGAAGGTTTTCCCCATACCTACTGTTACCCTATACTTTGCTCTGACTCTAACAACTATCATCCTTGCCTACCTCCGCTATATATTAGGCCCTGCATTACCTGCTTCTATTATGACTGTTACAATTGCCAACTGATCATCGCTGGGAGCACTGCCAATTACTGTGGACTCACTCCGGCCCCCTCCCCTTTTCCATCGGACAGCGCTCACCCCCTGTGAGATTTGTGGGGTGTTCTTATATTTCCCCCTCCCTGTTCCCCAGCTCCCTTTGCGAATGTGTTGTTTATTCATCAGTATGGTATAGGTATGGGGATCTGATGGCAGGGCCATATGTTCAGGGGATAGCGGGGCAGTTGGCTAGCCTGTCCATCAGGACAGTGGCCAAACTTCCATTACCTGACCTTGGTTCTCAAGTTCCCATATGCCCCCCCATATGTGTTTTTTAAGGTGGGGACTGGGCACCAGTAAGGTGCAAATGCATGAATTTATAAGCTGTGGATCTGGTTGGTGATGTAGGGGGGTAGTGAGGGTAGGTCTCAGCTCCCCAGGACAATTCCTCTGCCATCCTCCATCAGAGTAGGTGGTACAAAGTGTAGCGAGGGTTTTTGGGGTTCTGATTAGCTAGTTCACCTTGGGGAGAAGGGGGGTACTTGGGTGGATGGTCTACTCACTGCCATGTAACATGTTATTCTTGCAATAAAGTAGTGACTTTTTTGGAGGGTACAGAAATGCTGTGATGCACTTTTGTTTCTCATGAGTTGAAAGCCTTTGCATCTCATCCCATAAATCTGGTTTTAATGCTATGCAAACAAAATAGGATAGCTGTTTGGCTGGAATGCGTTTATTGCTTCTGGTGGATTTCCTGATTAAAACCTCTTGTGGCCTGGCTTCTTATTTTACAAAGGATTATCTGCATTCATTTATATTTCTGTGTTACTTTATTGCTTATCTTTATGTGACACCAATGTGGAATTTCCCTCAGTTTGAAGTGTTAATATTAGTTCATGAAATTTTGAACACACTGAAGTTTCATTTGTAATTTTAGCCTTTGCAAGTAAGATATTTCCTTTTGTGATAGAACAACTGTCGTCTTGGAAGGTCACTACATTGCCTGTTGTTTTGTGAGTTTCTTCACTGACAAAAGATTAATTTCAAGTGTAGGGATATAGAGGACATTTTCACAGGTATCTTTCAGGTGACACTCCGGGAAATTGGTCATTAAAGAAAACTGTCTCTTATTCCTTCTGATTTCAAGGTGAATAAAAACATTTCTGTCATATGTCATGTGACTCATAGCTCCTGAATAGGGATGGGCGAACGGTTTAGCCAGAGCATGAGTTAGAGCCGAACATGTGCCTGTTCGACCGGTCACCGAACACCCGAATTTGCAGGGTGTTCATCCCGATGAACACCCTGCAATACACTGAGCACTAAACACTGCAAAGTGCAGTCTACATCCTGACTGGGCAGAACTTTGCCCAATCAGGGTACAGTGTAAGCTGGTTGCTAAGGAGTGGGGCCAGGAAGCCGGTTGCAGCGTCCTTAACAACCAATGAGTTATTAGCTAGCAAAGGGTTTCGCCTCTGACAGCTGAATAAAAAAAGTGCCTATAAAAAAAATAAAGAACAAAATGGTGTAGAGTCCCTCCCAGTCCATACCAGGCCCTTAGGGTCTGGTATGGTTTTGGAGGGGAGCACCATGCCAAAATGTAACCCATTTAACCCATTCACCAAAAAAGTGTACAAAAGCAATAACCACACAAGACCATTTTTGACAAATCCTTTATTAAATAATAAAAAAAAATAATCTCCCTCGATGTAAATCCATCGTCAATTACTCCACCACCGACCCAAAAAGTAGAAAAAAAATCCGCTCCACCTTTTCCGAGGCCTCCTGCTGAATGCTCGCTCATTGCTTTGACATTTCTTATATAGGCAAGGGGCGGGGCTACCAAGCTATGTCACCCTGCAGCAGGTGCGTGATTGACGATGGATTTAAATTGCCGGACAATATTTTTTTATTTTTTAATAAAGTATTTTGTAAAAAACTGCCTCGTGTAGTTATTACTTTTGTACACTTTTTTGGTGAATGGGTAGGGGTACTATGTACCCGATACTCATTCACTTAGAGGGGCCAGGATCCAGATTCTGATAAGCCCCCCATCCGCAGACCCCAACCCATCAACATGAGAGCCCCCCGCCCCAAAGCACCCACCCCCACATGTTGAGGGCATGTGGCCTGTAATGGTTCAGGAGGAGGGGCTCTCACTCATTGTTTTTTTCTAGTTTTCTGCTTTTCAAAAGCCGGGTGCCGACAACTGTAACCTCGAGTCATTTTAAATGGGATTTGACTCATTTTTTTTCTTTAGAAATGTAATTTTTGTTGTAGCATGTTATTTTGAATGCTACAGATGCTCCACTTTACAGGAACATTAAGAGGACCCCCAGGCACTATATTTAACCACTTCAGCCCCGGAAGGATTTCCTACTTTTTTGGTGAATGGGTAGGGGTACTATGTACACTATACTCATTCACATAGAGGGCCCAGGATCCAGATTCTGATAAGCCCCCCATCCGCAGACCCCAACCCATCAACATGAGAGCCCCCACCCCAAATCACCCACCCCCACATGTTGAGGGCATGTGGCCTGGAATGATTCAGGAGGAGGGGCTTTCGCTCATTGTTTTTTTCTAGTTTTCTGTTTTTCAAAAGCCGGGTGCCAACAGCTGTAACCCTGAGTCATTTTAAATGGGATTTGACTCTTTTTTTTTTCTTTAGAAATGTAATTTTTGTTGTAGCATGTTATTTTGCATGCTACAGATGCTCCACTTTACAGTAACATTAAGGGGACCCCCAGGCACTATATTTAACCACTTCAGCCCCGGAAGGATTTCCTACTTTAGAACCAGAGCACTTTTTGCGCTTCGGCACTGTGTCGCTTTAACTGACAATTGTGCGTTGACTTTGTACCCAAACAAAATTGACGTCCTTTTTTCCCCACAAACAGAGCTTTCTTTTGGTGATATTTGATCACCTCTGTGTCACTTCTGATCACCACTATAAACAAAAAAGAGCGTAAATTTTGAAAAAAAAACAATATTATTTACTTTTTGCTATAACACATATCCCAAAAATATGTAAAAAGAAAACATTTATTCATCAGTTTTGACCAATATATATACTTCCTCATATATATATATTGATTGGTTTGCGCAAAAGTTGCTGCGTTTACAAATAATGAGAATTCATTTATGGTGTTTTTACTTTTTTTTTTACTAGCAATGGCGGCGATCTGTGATTTTTATGGGGACTGCGATATTGCAGCGGACAGATCAGAATTTTTTTACACTTTTTTTGGACCATTGACACTTATACAGTGATCAGAGCTAAAAATAGCCACTGATTACTGTATAAATGTCATTGGCAGGGAAAGTGTTAGGAGAAGATTGGCCATACCTTAGTGTTTGGTGAAGTCTGGCCGTTTTCTGGACTTCTTGGGCATCTTGGCGCTTTTGGCCGGAAACGGCGCCAAACAGTGCTATTTAAGCTTACTGCACCTGTCAGCAGGTGCTGTCCATTCTACATCCAGCCCTCGTGCCATCCCGCACTCCGGGACTTCCTGTCTACTCTACCAGGGGTCCCAGAATTGGGTGTGTAAGAGCGGTTGTTCCCTGCATAAGACAGACTCCACCACCAGGACCATGACAGAAAGGGTTAACCTGCAGGGGGCAATCAAGGGGTTCACTGGGTCCCCTTGTGTGTTCTAACTGTGTGGGGGCTGGCTGGCAGGGGCATGACAGATCTAACTGATCCTGAATACAGAGATCAGCAGATCTCTGTCATGCCCACTGACAGAACAGGGAACCGCCGTGTTTACATCGGCGGTTCCCCATCCTTCCTATGTAGTAGGTGATCGTGAGTCGCCGGCGGACATTGAGTCTGCCCAACCCGTGCATGGTGGGCATGAAAGCGTGTCGCCATTGGTGCGCACTTGCCCTCTAGCTGCGCCTGCGTGAATCACTGTTTATAGGCGGCAATTTGCTTTACGCTGCCTTTCTGCAGCAGTAAATGTATGGGAGCCGGTTGTTAACCGGTTAAAGGAATTTTTTATTTTTATTGTTACACTTTAAGCATAATTAAAATCATTGCTCCTGAAAAAACAATCATTTTTTTTGTTTTTTAATTGATACATGTCCCCCAGGGCAGTACTCAGACCCCCATACCCCTTTTATGGCCAATTACTTGCACACACGTTTTCAAAATGGGCACTTTTGCTTTTTCCTGTTAGACTTCAATGGGGTTCGCCGTTCGGGCTAGAACATTCCACCTACAGGAGTTCTGCTGCGAACCGAAAAGGGGGGTGTCCAGCCCATCCCTACTCCTGAATCAACACACCATGTCTACAAAGATTAGGTGCAACTTTTGGATTGAAAAATATATGCATCATCTGAAGCAAAATTTGTTTTTTTCATCAAACTTTTGGCCTTTTGTAGTTTAGATTGTTTTGCATTCTAGCTTTCCAGATTCTGCAATCTGTTTTTAAATGACCTTGTGTCTTGAATAGTGTTGAGCGAACCCGGACTGTAACGTTCGGGTCCGTACCGAACTTTAGGGTGTCCGTGGCACGGACCCGGACATTTCAAAAATCGTTCGGGTTCGGTCCGGGGTTCTGCTATTTTACTCCACGTGTTGAGAAGCTGCAGGGCAGCCAATCAACAAGCGTTTCAGTGGTTTGCCCTTAGAAGCCATCACAGCCATGCCTACTAATGGCATGGCTGTGATTGACCGGTGCATCATGTGACCCAGCCTCTTTATAAGCTGGAGTCACAGTGCTGCAGTCACATGCTCCTTGGGTTAGTATAGGGAAAGGTAGCTGACGGCGTGAGGGACAGATTTTAGCCATTTTAAGACCTGATCCTGCATCCTGAGATAGATTACTTTACTACTGCTGTCTGTGCTGTTGCTCTGAGGACAGATAGCAGAAATTAGAGATTCCACATACCGCTGCTTTGAGTTGCAGATCAAGCTCTGCATAGAACCTGTCTC
>BLSH010503359.1:583331-605246 GCA_018402905.1 Glandirana rugosa
CTCACGAGACGTACAGCCGCCGGACTATCGTCGTAAAATTCGTCTCGACAAGAGGGTTTCTTGACCTTTTACTGCCGGTCCTCAAGGAGTAGGTGGGCCCCTGTGGGCCTCTGGCCTTGCGTCGAGTCGGTGTGGTAGGGGCGCGACAAGGCCTTGTCGGTCGTCCTGTGCGTCCGGAGTTGTGTCCGGAGCCGCCCTCCCCACTGCACGCCGCGGGAGCTCGGCCTCGAATCGGTCGTCTATTTACGTGTAGTGGGAGTCGGATGCCGTATGGAGTCGGACCGCCTGGAGGTGTGTCAACGGCGACTATAGTTACTGACCGTCTGTTGAACCTGTTGGATGGCCGCCCCATGTGTCGCAGTGGTGTCCTCTATGTACTCCAGGCGGGCCGCAACCGATCGGATGTCCGATTTCAGTTCCGCTATAGCCGCTGTGAGGGTGCCCTTGATATCAGCGGCAACTGTGTGGAGGTCCGCCAGGCTGAGGTATGCCGTAGGCTGAGGGTGATGTGCATTTATCTGCTGGCTAAGCTCCGGCTCGAGGGCGCCGCACGTCACCCCTCCCGCCGAGGCCTGTGTTGAGGCCTGCGTGTCCTGCTGGCTGTTCCGGAACAGCGCGGGGATGGTGTGGCTGAGCTGCGTTCCGGTCTCCGGGTGTCCCCGGGTGGATGAGGAACTCCTGGCCGTCATTTTCCAGTTCTTTGGGAGAACAGCTCTGCTTAAAATGCTGCTATCAGGCCGCCGACATGCAGAGCACTCGGATCACGCGTCCATCTTGGTCCCGCGCTAGGCCACGCCCCCGTATAATCTTTTCTATTCAAATTCATATTCAATCTATTCAAAATTCGAATTCATGCTGTATTCGAAATTCGAATTTCGGAAAATTGATATATATTGATTTTCTGAAATTCGAATTTCCAATAGAATGACTTCAAATTCCAATTTCAATAGAAAAGTTTAGAACAGAAGAGAAAAGAAAAAATAGACTAGAAAAAACTAGGGAAATAAAAATAAAGAGAATAAAAAACAATAGAAAACAATAGAATAGAAAAACAATAGAACAGAATAGAATTATATTTATCTATAGTATTTATACATCAATATTTCAAAATTCAAATTTCGAAAACAGCATGAATTCCAATTTCAAATAGAATGAATTTGAATAGAAAAGATTATAATAGAAAAAGAAATAAGAAAAAAGAATAGAATAGAAAATAAGAGAATAAGATAGAAAAAGAATAGAAAAATAATAGAACAGAACTTAAATATATATATATATATATATATATATATATATATATATATTCAGTCTATTCGAAATTCAAATTCATTGTAATCGGAATTTGAATTTCGGAAAATGAATATATATATTGATTTTCTGAAATTCGAATTTCCAATAGAATGGCTTCAAATTCGAATTTCAATAGAAGAGTTTAGAATAGAAAAGAAAAAATAGACTAGAAAAAAACTATTGTAATAAAAATAAAGAGAATAAAAAACAATAGAATACAATAGAAAACAATAGAATAGAAAAACAATAGAACAGAATGGAATTATATTTATCTATAGTATTTATGCATCAATTTTCCGAAATTCGAATTTCAAAAACAGCATGAATTCCAATTTCAAATAGAATGAATATGAATTAGAATAGAAAAGATTATAATAGAATAGAAAATAAGAGAAAAGAATAGAATAGAAAATAAGAAAATAAGATAGAAAAGAATAGAAAAATAATAGAACACAACTTAAATATATATATATTCAGTCTATTCAAAATTCAAATTCATTGTATTCGAAATTCGAATTTTGGAAGATTGTTAGAATTTATATATAGTTTATTTTATTTTATTCTCTTTATTTTCATTTCCCTTGTTTTTTTAATTTGTAATATTTATTTTCTCTTCCATTCTAAACTTTTCTATTGAAATTCGAATTTCGGGAAATCAATATATATATACAGGGATGGTGGAAACCCCCCATAGTGGGCACAGTGGGTGTACAGACCCAGGAACTCAGCACAGGGATGGTGGGAACCCCTCATAATGGGCACAGTGGGTGCACAGACCCAGGAACTCAGCATATACATATTATAATATATATATGTATATATAATTCTATTCTGTTGTATTGTTTTTCTATTCTGCTATATCTTATTCCCTTATTTTCCATTTTATTTTTCTATTCTATTATAATATTTTCTATTCAAATTCATATTCAATCTATTCAAAATTCAAATTCATGCTGTATTCGAAATTCGAATTTCGGAAAATTGATAGATAATAATATGTAATTCCAATCCATTCTAATTTGTTCTATTGTTTTTCTATTCCTTTCTAATGTATTCTCTTATTTTCTATTTTATTATTTTCTATTCAAATTCACTGTCAATCTATTTGTAATTCGAATTCATGCTGTATTCGAAATTCGAATTTCGGAAAATTGATATATATCGATTTTCCGAAATTCGAATTTCCAATAGAATGACTTCAAATTTGAATTTCAATAGAAAAGTTTAGAATAGAAGAGAAAAGAAATAATAGACTAGAAAAAACTAGGGAAATAAAAATAAAGAGAATATAAAACAATACAAAATAATAGAAAACAATAGAACAGAAAAACAATAGAGCAGAAAAACAATAGAGCAGAATGGAATTATATCTATCTATAGTATTTATACGTCAATTTTCCGAAATTCGAAATTCGAAAACGGCATGAATTCCAATTTCGAATAGAAGGTATTTGAAAGAAAAGATTATAATAGAATAGAAAATAAGAGAAAACAATACAATAGAAAATAAGAGAATAGGATAGGAAAGAATAGAAAAATAATAGAGCAGAACTTAAATATATATAGTCAGTCTATTCGAAATTCTAATTCATTGTATTCAAAATTCGAATTTCAGAAGATAGTATATATTATTCTATGTTAATCTATTCAGTTCTATTCTTTTTCTATTCTTTTCTATCCTATTCTCTTATTTTCTATTCTATTGTTTTCTCTTATTTTCTTTTCTTTTATAAGATTTTCTATTCAAACTCATATCCATTCAATAACAGAACAGAATGGAATTACATATTATCTATCAATTTTCCGAAATTCTAATTTCGAATACAGAATGAATTCAAATTTAGAAAAGATTGAATGTGAATTTGAATAGAAAAGATTATAATAGAATAGAAAATAATAGAAAAGAATAGAATAGAAAATAAGTAAATAAGATATAACAGAATAGAAAAACAATACAACAGAATAGAATTATATATACATATATATATATATATATTATAATATGTATATGCTGAGTTTCTGGGTCTGTACATCCGCTGTGCCCATTATGAGGGGTTCCCACCATCCCTGTGCTGAGTTCCCGGGTCTGTACATCCGCTGTGCCCATTATGAGGGGTTCCCACCATCCCTGTACTGAGTTACTGGGTCTGTACATCCGCTGTGCCCCTTATGAGGGGTTCCCACCATCTCTGTGCTGAGTTCCTGGGTCTGTACATCTGCTGTGCCCATTATGAGGGGTTCCCACCACCCCTGTGCTGAGTTCCCAGGTCTGTACACTTGCTGTGCCCATTATGAGGGGTTTCCACCATCCCTGTGCTGAGTTCCTCAGTCTGCACACCTGCTGTGCCCATTATGAGGGGTTCCCACCATCCCTGTGCTGAGTTCCCAGGTCTGTACACCTGCTGTGCCCATTATGAGGGGTTCCCACCCCCCCTGTATATATATATATATAGAATTTCTGAAATGCGAATTTCCAATAGAATGCCTGCAAATTCGAATTTCAATAGAAAAGTTTAGAATGGAAGAGAAAATAAATATTACAATTTAAAATACTAGGGAGATGAAAATAAAGAGAATACAATAAAAAAGACTATATATATATATATATATATATATAATAACCATCTTCTGAAATTCCAATTTCGAATACAATGAATTCGAATTTCGAATAGACTGAATCTGAATTCGAATAGAAAAAAGTACAGAATAGATTATATTAACATTACATTAATTCGAATTTCGAATACAATATGAATTCCAATTTTGAATAGACTGGATTTAAATTTGAATAGAAACATTTATAATAGAATAGAAAATAATAGAAAAGAATACAGTAGAAAATAATAGAATAAGATAGAAAATAAGAGAAAAATAATAGAACAGAATAGATTAACATAGAATAATATATGCTATCTTCCGAATTTCGAATACAATGAATTCCAATTTCGAATAGACTGAATCTGAATTCTAATAGAAAAGATAATAGAATAGAAAATAAGAGAATAAGATAGGAAAGAATAGATTAGAAAAACAATAGAACAGAAGATTAAAATATGATATATAAACTTCTTCTGAAATTCGAATTTTAAATAGAATAAATTTGAATTCGAATAGAAGAAGATTAGAATAGAAAATAATAGAATATAACATAACAGAACACAATCGAATGGAAAAGAATAGATTAGAAAAACAATATAGAAGAATATAATAAGATATAAAGAATATAATATATAACAATCTTCCAAAATTCAAATTTTGAATGTTTTGAATGTTTTGGAATCCGGTAGAAATTTTTCAAATGCGGTAGAATTTTTTTCGAATGCGGTAGAATTTTTTTCGAATGCAGTAGAATTTTTTCGAATGCGGCCGATTTTTTTCGAATTTGGTCACATTTTTTTGAATTCGGTCGAATTCAAATACGAAACGAAACGAATCCCGAAAACGAATGTAACGAATGCAACTAATTTAACTAAACTAATTTATTTAAATAACTAATTGAAACTAAACTAAACAATTTTTTTCATCCTGCACATGTCTATCTGGCTCTGTGACTGGCATGTGCACGGGAGCTGCCAGTCACTGGCCGATCAAAATGAAGGAAAGGCACAGAGGCCGTTTCTTCACTGCGCATTGGCCAAATGATATCGGCAACAGCAGTACCATGTATATCTCCTAAACCGTGCAGGTTTAGGAGATATGTAGGGCATCTACAGGTAAGCCTTATTATAGGCTTACCTGTAGGTTAAAGTGGTTGTCACGAGTTGACTACCACTTTAAATTATAGGTATTGGAATTTCCTTTCAAATTTGGCTGTTAGTGAACTTAAAACCAAAATTTATCACTAACAGCCACATTTTCAAAGAAATTCTAATACCTATAATTTAATAGATAGTAAAATTAGTTAGGTTATTATTAGTTATTATTTCCAAATTTCAAATTTTCAAATTTCAGATTTTCCGATTACCGAATTTACAAATTTGAAAAAACTAAAATTCGGAAAATTTCAGAAATTCAAAATTTGGAAATTCGGATTCATCCGAATTCCTGAATTTCGAAAAATTTGTTAAAGATTGAATCCATAATGAAACTAATTGCACATGCCTACTCTCTAATGCCCCACACACACTATTCAGGCGATCAATCAGCTAGTTTTCCTGGATGTTTCACAACAATATAAAGAGGAAAAATTACCGCGCTAAAACCAGATATAATCACACTGTGTTTAAGCCAGCTGCAACCCAAAATACCAACCAGGTACAGTAAACAAGAATTTTCAAGGAAAGGTTGCTCTAATTGAAGGTGATTTGCTCTAAAAGCAACATTTTTAAAATTCTTGTGGTTGGCTATGTGATGTATAGGTCTTAGACTATATCAATATACTGTCATATGGAATAAAAATGGGTTACAATTTAACCTCTAGAACAATATACTCCTTCATTAGGCAACAGAGAATACATAAAAATGTGCATAGATGGGTGTAGACCGAGGGGGATGTTAATAACTATAGCATTAAACTACAAATGAACACACATCTCTAAATATCTGTGAATAACCAATAGTCTGTAAATATTATGCAACATATGATATAATGCATAAATAGCAGGTGCAGTCCAAGTAAGGTGCAAGATAGTAGCTCTCGAAAATATTAAAATAAGTGTCATATGAATCCAAATGGTCAACTTTACACTTTTATATCACCACGTGAGGATAAAAATGCATGCCACTATGAAACCTCCACCAATATTGGATGGCAGCTCACCGGAAGTAAGTGCGGAATGCGCATTGGCTAATCACCCAGCCCGGGTCCCCAAATGGGGTATGTTGGATGTGTTGAAAGTCACAACCCATCTTATGATGTCTCTCTCCAGCTATGGGGTGGTACTTGTGGCCATAGGTATTAATCAACCAAATTGGAAACCCCTCTTAATGGCGAGGGGGGAGCGTCTTATGTCCTCCAAGGGAACGTCTCAACTCCAAATGTGTGCCCAAAAAGAGAGTGAGGACCCAATAGCGTGATATTGCTTAAAATATTTATTAAAAATATAAAATATTACACTTACAGCAAAATCATAAACAACAGGTGAAAGGACAAACAAGCCGGCCGGCTCACGTGTATAGCTCCTCTAGGCAGTGACGTCAGCGCGTCTTCCCCGATGTACGTTTCGTCAGCAACAGGACATCGTCATGGGGATAGAAGACGCGCCGCCAACCCACTGCCTTAATATACTAACAGATCCTGGATGCAGGTAGGAGGCAAAACTCCATTTTGGAAGAGGGAAAACAATCCCCACTCAATATAACAAAAGCAAACAAGATGTATGTTTGGCTTAATAATGGTCATATGCTTATTTTTTATGTGAAATAGCAATCCATAGCAGCAATCATGTATCCTAATTATATTTAACGGTTGGAATAATTAAATGAATGTACATGTTAATATAATGTTATAGAAGACTTCTGGTTCCGGCACCAATGGGTGAGGAGTGACTCACAGCGGCTCCGACACTCCCGGGTTAAAATCGGCCTATAAAGCCAGCTCCCGTACCTCCGTGACCCGCACACAGTGATCTCCCTTTGGTGCACTCATCCATGGATTGGTTGCTCGCCCACCCAGGCCCGCTCAACACCTCACGGCCTGTCTTCAGACGTGGGCAATATGGCCGCCGTCAACACCACAGAGGGAACGATCGTGGAGATGCAATCTTCGAATCCTCTGGGAACGAACACACAGGACCCGCACCAGCAGATCGCACAGGCGGTGGCAGTTCTTCTCCTCCCGGACAAGCAGTGGATACGGCCATTTCTGCAGGTATGCAGCAAATAAAAAGGGAGATGGGAGAGCAAGCAAAGAGGCTATCAATGGCGGAGGCCAGGATATCCGAAATAGAAGATGAGCTCTACCAGACCACAGGAACACTGGAGCACTATGCTAAAATACATGGGACAATACAGGAGAAATTCCAAGATTTAGAAAATAGATCAAGGAGGAATAACTTGCGAATTGTGGGCCTTCCGGAGTCCTTTCCTACTAATGCCTTACACCAGCTGTGCACAGCCCGCATCCCTGAAACACTGTGCCTCCCTCACCACTGTGTAGTAGAAAGAGCACACAGAGTTGGAGCTCCGGACAGTAATAGGAAGACGGCTAGGCCAGTTATAGTAAAGTACTTAAACTACGCTGACAGACTAGCCATCCTTCAGGCCTTTCGCAAGAACCGCAATCTCAGCATAGATGGCACAAACATATTACTCTTCGCAGATTATTCTGCTGAAGTATCCAAGAAGAGAAAGGAATTCCAACCCATCTGGGTGGCATTATACAAACAGGGCCAATGCTTCACCCTTGCCTTCCCGGAGGTGCTAAGGCTACAAGCACCCAGCGGTGACCAATTATCTTTCCACACACCGGAGGAAGCTGACCACTACCTGAGAAGTAGCTCGCACCAGCAAGGAGACCCTACTTCGGCCATGAATACTCAGCAACCCGCTACGAGAGAACAGAGAAGCCCTAGAAAAGATCCACCAAAAAGGCTCTGCTCCAACTATTCTAATAAGGGTGCCACTCACCCTTAATCCCCAGAGGGAACTCACAAACCCAAGTCATCTCTTCCATACCATGAGAACCAACTCGCTTTCCCACCATTGCACCAGAGAACGTCAAAACTTTCAGCATTACTAATTGATACGGGAGCAGTCACCTCCTAGCATTGCTGCACTGTGATTTCGGTTACGCCGGACTTGATTTGGTGTCAGCCAGACGGAAAAAAGTGAAGTACCTAATGTTGACTGTCCATGTTAAAATTACTCTCATAACCTATGTTTTTATCTCTCTTACTCTCATCCCCCCCTCCTTCTGCAGGTTCACTCCTATGTTCACCGCCCTCGGAAGACACACTCCTGATCTACTGACAGTAAGTCATCATACCTACATTATTTTTAAATACATACAGGCAACACTACTCCACTCCCCCATCACTTAAAAGCACACCATGAAAATAGTTTCCTGGAACATTAAAGGTCTTAGGTCCCCGTCCAAACGTATGAAAGTGTTTGGGCATCTAAAAAGGCTTAATACTAATGTTGCCCTCCTACAGAAAACTCATCTGTCCTCGGGAGACTTTCACCGTCTCCAAAAACTGTGGGTGGGCAAAGTCATTGGCTCCTCGGCAGTAGGCAGAAAAGCAAGTGTCATCATTCTACTTCATAAAAGACTATTATATCAGAAGACAACAATACAGCTGGTAGACTGACAACAGTGCATCTAAAGCTCCAAAACAGGGACATAAACATCACCAATGTGTACGCCCCCAACTCGCCCACGTTCTTCCAAAACTTTACATAGTGGGTTCTAAAGGACCCTTTGACTCCTCACTTAATTGGGGGAGACTTCAACACAGTACATAGCAACCAGGAAGACCGATCCCATCAGCGCTGTAAGACCCCGGACCCACACACCAACCGTCCCTCCTTACTTTCCCATTTTTTCACGGGAGCTCAACTAATAGACCTCTGGCGGATGGCCCATCCCCTAGACAAACAATATACATACTACTCGGCCCCCACAAATCCTTTGCCAGACTAGACTATTTCCTAGTGTCGCCATCACTGTTATAACAGATTGGAGGCGCGGATATACACGAACTGGTGATATCAGATCATGCTCCTATCTCAGTCACAATAGACACCCCCTCCTTGGTGAATACCCCAATATTTGGAGGTTCCCTTCTTTTTTGGCCCAAGATTAGAGTTGAGCGAACCCGAACTGTAAAGTTTGGGTTCGTACCGAACTTTGGGGTGTCCGTGACCCGGACCCGAACCAGGACATTTAAAAAAAAGTTTGGGTTTGAGTTCTGGGTTCTGGTATTTGATCACGCATGTTGAATAGCTGCAGGGCAGTCAATCAACAAGCGTGATTTTCCCTAGAAGCCATCACATGCCTACTAATGGCATGGCTGTGATTGGCCAGTGCATCATGTGACCCAGCCTCTATATGAGGCAGGAGTCACAGTGCCGCATGTCACATGCTCTCTGGGTAGTGTAGGGAGAGGATGCTGTCTATGCTGTGAGGGACAGATTGCAGACAGATAGATAGGTAGAGATTACTACTACTACTGCTTTTAGGGACAGATTTCAGATAGATAGATAGGTAGAGATTACTACTACTACTGCTTTTAGGGACAGATTGCAGATCTCATTCTGCATTGCAGAAAGATCTGACTGGACTAGGTAGAGTCTACTGCTTAGAGGGACAGATTATTGTTCTAAAATCATCTCCAAGTTCTATAGGGTCAGGTTCCTGCTGTTGCTGTAAGGGACAGATTATTGTTCTAAAATCATTTTGCAGCCCTCTAGCACTTTCCAGGACTCTTTTACAGTAATTTTTGTGCCGAAAAGTTCAGGTCCCCATTGAATTCAATGGGGTTCGGGGTAAAGTTCGGGTCAAGTTCGGTACCGAACCTGAACTTTTTTCTGAAGTTCGGCCGAACCCACCGAAACCGAACATCTATGGGTTCGATCAACTCTACCCAAGATGATAACCTTCAATCGATCTTAGAAGATGCCTGGCATGAATTTCTAGACACAAACAAGGAACACGATGCCAATCCAAACTTATTATGGGACACTGGGAAAGCCTTTCTTAGAGGCAAAATTATCTCATATACAGCCTTTCGTAAAAAAGAAGCACTTAAAAAATATAAGTCAGCCAGCAAGAAACTCAGAGACGCCCAACAAAACTTAATCCTGAAAGACACTCATTATAACAGAACAGAATGGCAAGCGGCGAAACTAGACTTTGACACATGGGCAGAACGACAGGAACGCATAAAATATGCCCACTATAACCTACACCTACACAAACAAGGCAATAAGTCAGGCAAATTAATGGCGAGACTCAGCAAAGGCCATTTTACACCGACCCACATTACAGCTTTTATTTCAAGTAATTTTTATTGAATTTTAAAATGTGCACTTTTAAAGTTTACAACTGTAAATAAAGACATTTAGTAAAGAGTGGCTTTATGCCAACATGGATGTACGGCATATACAAAACATATCAATTCGTAGCAATAAGAAGTCAATATATACATAACATTAAACTATAATCAATGGAGTTGTAGAAATAGGTAAGGGGCATAGGTGCCTTTCCAGTACAAAAGCGTAGTTAGATATTTGGATGGTGTTTATCGGTACCACTCAACCCATGGTTTCCAATTTTTATCAGTAAGTGTGTTGGAGGATGTTCGAGTGCTAATAGCTTTGCATATTGATGGTTAAGGTTAATTCGTGTCAGTACCTCTGATGGATTTGGGGTGGAGTTAGTTCTCCAGTGTCTTGCGATGACTAATTTGGTCTCTATCAGGATGTGTGTAACTATCATCCTGAATGGTTAAGGAAACTCATCTATTCCTATATGCAAAATGGCCATAGCTGGGGTTGGCATTTTAATTATGCCTGTGATACTTGCAATAATACTAAATATTTTCTTCCAGTAGCTCGTGAGGTTTTTGCAAGCCCAAAAAATTTGTGGAAGATTGTTCCAGGTTGGCTACAATCCCTCCAGCAAAGGGCTGATTCAGAGTGGTAATATCTTGCTAATTGTTGAGGCGTAATATACCAGCGCAATGTTATCTTCTGGGTTAATTCCCAGTGGTTGATGCAATGAGAGGCTGTGTAGTTGTGTTTGAATGCTGTGGTCCATTGTTTTGGTGTGAAGGTGGTTTTCAGATCTGCTTCTCATAGTTGCATCAGCGGAGATTTCGCGAACATTTGTTTTTGTTGTAATATGTTGTATATTAAGGAGATGCCTTTCTGGCCTGGGGTTGTATCACTGTAGTAGTTCCATAGTTGGGTATTAACTCTGATTTTAGGAGGCTGATTTTTGGCCAGGAAACTGGCTATTCTTGTGTGTGTAAAGAAAGTAGATTTAGGGAGGTTATATTTCTGTGCCAGGCTGTTTAGTGGTTTCATTTTCCCATCTGTTAGTAGGTCATCAACCCATTGGAGTCCTAGTTCTTTCCATTTACCCACCGCTGTATAGGGAATTAGGTGCTCTAGCAATTCTACGGGGAGTCTGATATTCCTATATTCCATATTGCGTGCGGAATTGGTTTGCTAGAGAAATATCCTCCAAGCCTGTATTGCGGCCTGGACTGTTATAGGGAAATTTGATAGGGCAAGTGGCTTCCATATGTCTGCCAATAACAGTGTTGGGTAAGGGATAGATCGGTTCGACCATGTGTACGGAAGGGTTGTTTCAAGGTGCTTTCTGGCATGGGTGCCAATTCCCAGATCCAGGATGAGGGATTTGCTGAAGTTTACTTTATAGTATGACAGAGTACTGAAATGGGTGAGAACTCTATGCGCAAACGGGAGTGATACAGTGGGATTCGTCATTAGGAGTATGACGTCGTCAGCGAACAGATTAATAACATGTGGGTTCTGATGGAATTTGAACCCTGATATATGGGGGTGTGTGTGGATGTTTTGGATGTTTTCTGCTAGGGGTTCTATCACGAGGTTAAAGATTGACGGGGAGAGGGGGCACCCCTGCCTTGTTCCATTTGTGATGTCAAAGTTTTTGGATAGAATACCTTCTGTATAAACTTGGGCAGATTGGTGGGAATACAGGGCCATGATAGCGGACAGAATATTTCCCTTAAAGCCAAATTTTTGGAGAACGGCATACATGTATCCCCAGTGGACTCTGTCGAATGCCTTCTCTGCATCAATCGAGAGAAGCAGAGAAGGTGTTCATTTCACCTCTGCTTGGTGTATTATGTTTATGATGTGCCTGGTGGCGTCGGAGGCTTATCGTCCCTTGGTGAAGCCTAGTTGGTCTGGCTTTATTAGGGAAGGGATTATGTTAAAAGTCATTTGGCCAGCAATTTCGCATAAATTTTGATATCCGTGTTGAGAAGTGAAATTGGGCGAAAATTGGATGGCGTAGTTGGGGGTTTACCCGGTTTGGGAAGAGTAACAATATGCGCTGCTAACATTTCTTTTGGGAAGGAACCTGAGGTGGCTGCTTCTTGAAGGGCAGATTGCAAATGGGGGGTTAGAGTATGTTTAAATATTTTGTAGTACTCGTTGATGAGGCCGTCTGGGCCTGGGGATTTGTCGTTGGGTAGGGAGGTGATGATATTATCTATTTCCTCTTTAGTGATTGGCGCATTAAGTTCTGCTAGATGGTTTGGTGTTAGGGACGGTAGGTTCAGCGAGTTCAGGAATTCTGCAATGTCATGGTCTGATGGTTGTGTGGTTGAAGTATCATCTTTTAGATTATAAAGTGAACTGTAGTAATCAGGGAAGGTATTTGCAATTGATTGTGGGTTAATATGGTTTTCCTGGGTCATTGGGTGTATGATATGGGGGATTTTAGTTTTAGTTCTCTGGGTCTTGAGTCTCTTCGCTAGGAATTTGCCCGCTTTATTATTATTTGCGTAGTAATTTAATTTAAGTCTGCATAGGAATATATATCGTTTTGGGTGCACATTAGTTCTCTCAGGGTGTTGCGTAAATTGGATAGTTTCTCTGCCAAGAAGGTTGTGGGATTTGATTGGTTTTGTTTATCTAGAGTGTGAATTTCTAATAGGAGGGAGTCTAATTTCGCTGTATAGTTCTTTTTTAGTCTAGAGCTACATTTAGGTATTACCGCTCTCATGAATGCCTTATGGGCATTCCAGTTGGTAAATGGGTTAGTATCATTCAAGTTGTTGAAATGGAAAAATTTGTCCAGGTGTTTGTTGATTTCTTTTTGGCATTCCGGGTTCTGCAAGACAGATGTGTTGCATCTCCATATTCTTGCTGCTGCAGCAGAGCCTCCCCCCTCCACCTGTAGTGTAATGGGGGCATGGGCAGACCATGTGATATCTTGGATGGATGAAGAGGAGATTCTCTGCAGGAGCCTTTTGTCAACCAAAAAGAAATCTAGGCATGAGTACGAGTTGTGACTTGATGAGTAATAAGTGAAGGACTTTTCCTCTGCATGCTGGCACCTCCAAGGGTCATACAGGTCTTCACCCGCTAGGAGGCCTGCTAGGGAAGAGGGCGGTCTCCCAGGAGGCGAATAGTTGTCAAGGGCTGGGTTTATAGTGACATTATTAGAAATCTCAGCTGATGCGAGTTGGGAGCATAAACTGTAACCAGAGTTAAAGGAAGATTGTTGACGACACACAGTAAAATAATATACCGGCCTTCTGGATCAATCAGAGAGCTTTTCAGCTCAAAAGAAACCGAGTCTCGAATTGCCAGAAGCACTCCTATTTTCTTCGCTGGCATGGATGCGGTAAAGATGTGAGGATATCTAGGGTGTGAGCATTTTGGGCTGGAATCCTTATGGAAATTAGTCTCTTGCACCACTAGCACATCTGCATTGTGTTGCAACGCTGTTTGCCAAAGGGATCTGCGTTTGGCTGGGTGATTGAGTCCTCTGGCATTGATAGATAGGAATTTAAGTCCCATGTCGATGTTTCCAGACGATGTAGAATTCCTCGAGCTTGTTTGGGTATGTGTCGTATGACTTCTGGTAAGCACATCTGGAGATCTTGGCAGGAAGTGTCGATTCAAGTCTATTTTGTTCCAAGGACCAGTAATCCTGGTTTGATTCACAGTCTTATGGTTGAGGTCTGGCTGCACACATTCGTACTGGTTATGCCGAAAGGAATGGGAAGAAAATCTGGAAGAAGCCAGAACTGCAACTCTTACTAACTTAAAGATGTGTAAACAAAGGCTGCACTCGATTCCGAGCCTTAGCCTTAAAAAATTAAGTCCAACATGGACTACAGCAGGGAAACCTGCTTGTTCTTTAGAGGGACTGGGTACGTTGACATGTACCCTCCGACATACAGGGGTTATTTTGCGAGAGGAGGGAATGGTCCCTCATAAAGCGCTTCAGGTTTTCTTTCTGGCGGATTTACGGTGGGAGACTTGCCAGTCACTTTGGAGATGTGATGGGGTTGTCGATTGTGCCTGGTGGGGAGAGCCTTGGTCAGGTGGGAGTATTTTCCAGGATCTCAGGATCTTTATGCCTTCCTCCAGGGTTGTGATGTGATGGTTAGAGCCGTTGTGGGAAATTTCAAGTTTCGCCGGGTATTTCCAGCGGTAGATGATTTTATTGTTTCTGAGTGTTTTAGTGATGGACGCTAGATTTCTGCGTTTCTGTAGGGTATATTGAGAGAAGTCTGGTAGCACTTGAAGGTTTGCGGCTTGTTCTAGCAAATTGTCGCTGCGCCTAAATGCCTCCAGGATCCTTTCCTTTACTTGAAAGAAATGTATACGCATGAGCACATCTTGAAGCACTTCTGCTGGTAGGTATGATGGTTTGGGGACTCTGTGTATCCTATCAATTGTGAGGTCCACCAAGGAAAGAGATGGGATCACCGCTTTAAATAGATCACGGACAAAATGTGGAAGCTGGTAAGATTGCACGGATTCATTTATATCACGTATTTTCAAGTTGTTTCTCCTCGAGCGATCCTCGAGGTCCGCTAGTTTTGCTTGGAGTCCTTCTATGGTTTCCTGCTGGGAGGTATGGGAGTCCACCAGTACATTGAAGGAGGTTGTGAATTCGCTCAATTTGTCTTCAACTTGATCCACCCTGTTTCCTAGTTCTTGGACTTTTGCATTGTTGAATGCAGGTCATCATGTCGGACTGCAGGGCCATTCTCAGTGACACGAGCATGTCCTTTAGGGTGATGTCGGAGATTGGTTGACCCGTAGTGGGGAATTGCATAAAGGGGCCTGAGGGCTCTGTGAATTGTGGCCGTACATTTTGTGTACTTTGCACCTCCATCGGGAGTGCTAGGGGGTCTGTCTTTGTGGAATCTCTGCAGGGTTTGGACTTAGCAGGACTTCTGAAGGTGGGTGGGGCTAGAGCTGAATGGTCAGGCGCATTATCTTTATCCAAAGTGTTGGTTGTTACAAAGTTTGTGCTCTCTTCGTTCGTGGGAACGATCACCTTATTTGTTGAAACGCCCGTTGTGGGTTCACGATCGTTCGTAGTCTCACGATCGTTCATAGAGGCGCTCACTAGGGGTCTGGCTGTTGATGGTGCGAGAAGGCCCCCGTCTTGTTGTAGCCCGCGGCCCATCGTCGGGAAGTAATCCGACATTTTCTGTACCTTTGGCGGGTCCTGGCGTTGTCTCTTCATCCCCTCTGGTGCAGCAGATGTTGGGGAGTTTGTGTGCTCAGTTGATAAACGTTAGGAGCCACCAGAGTGTTGATATTTCGGTCGATCCCCTGAAGGAGAGCGGAGCTCTGGGTCTATGTGGCCATCTTCTCTGGCGGTCGCCACACCCCCCCACATTACAGCTTTAAAAGACAGCCACGGCAATTTAGTATCCTCCCCTCTAGAAATTAATAAAGTACTTCAGACCTTCTATACCTCACTCTACACCCAAGACCCAACAGACTTTTCACAGGCAGACACCTTCCTAACAAACCCCGACTTAACTAAGGTACACCAGGCACACTTAGATGCACTAAACGCGCCCATCTCTCAGGTGGAAATCAAAGAGGCAATTGGATCCTTAGCCAATAACAAATCCACTGGTCCCGATGGCCTAACAGGAGAATTTTATAAATTGACTAAGAATTTCGTCTCAGCCACACTGAACCAGGTGTTCAACGGAATATGGGCAGGGGGACCATACCTCCCCTCTGGACATCAAGCGTACATAAAACTGATTGCAAAGAAGGGAAAGGATCCTGTAGAACCAGGGTCCTACCGGCCCATATCTTTATTAAACGTAGACTCTAAATTGCTCTCAAAAATAATTGCCATCCGCCTGGCACATATACTGCCAGACTTGGTGCTTCCGGCGCAGGCTGGCTTTGTCAAAGGCAGATCTGCATCGGCGAACATCAGGAAAGTACTAACTGTCCTAGATTATGCTAAACATAATCCCGCCAAAGATATAGCCATAGTTACACACGAGGCCGAGAAGGCCTTTCACAACGTCAGCTTTCAATAGCTGGTGAAGGTACTGAAAAAATTTGGGTTCTCTAGGCCAATCACCCATTATGTTCAAAGTCTATACTCCTGTCCTTTGGCCAGAGTGGTGGCAGCTGGCCTCATCTCGGACCACATATCACTACACAAGGGAACGAATCAGGGCTGTCCCCTCTCCCCCCTATTATTTAATTTAGCTCTGGAACCTCTATCCCGCTACCTCAACCTACAGGCACGCTAACACGGTGTCAAGATAGGCAAAGAAGAGCTGCGAACAGCCCTATTTGCTGTTGACATTTTAATATTTACGGCGAATCTCCGCAGAGACATCCCACAAATCCAAAGCACCTTTCAACAATTTCAAAAACATGTCGGCCTAAAAATAAATTTTAACAAAAGTGAAGTTTTACCCCTATGCAAACAAGGAAAAGACTCATGGATCCCCACATCCCCTTTGCCAAGAGCACGACACCACATAACGTACCTGGGGGTGAACATAGGAAAAGAGCCCAACTCCATCTATTCCTTAAACTATCCTCCTCTGATCAAGAAGATTATTGATGAATTAGAGGCCTGAAGAGGTCTTCCTCTCTCGCTATTTGGGAGTTTTTCTCGCCTCCTCTATCCCATGCAGACAATTCCAGTTCTGATTAA
The DNA here is from genome assembly GCA_018402905.1 of Glandirana rugosa. Classification (NCBI taxonomy): domain Eukaryota; kingdom Metazoa; phylum Chordata; class Amphibia; order Anura; family Ranidae; genus Glandirana; species Glandirana rugosa. Next base: position 600,226 of record BLSH010503359.1, read on the forward strand.
ACATGCTGATATACAAAAACTTAACAGAGCCCTAACAGCCTTTCTCTGGAAAGGCAAAAAACCATGTATTGCTTTACCTAAGTTATATCTCCCAAGGGGCGACGGAGGGGCAGGGCTACCCCATATTAGGGTATACAACCTATCCTGCCTCTTATGCACAGGACTAGATTGGTTAACCCAGAAATCTAGATATACCAATTTCCAGCTGGAATCCGCAATGACTGCACCCTACAACCTCCCAGCTATTCTACACAGCAAACTAAGGACACTGCCTTACACCCTAAAGACCAACATTCTGATCAGAGACACCATCATTGCCTGGAGGGAGGTTAGGAAAAAATTGAAGGTCTCCCCACATATTTCTATGCACCTTCCAATACGAGGCAATCCTATGCTACCAGTCTCTTTACAATATATGGCTTTTACCCTTTGGGAACAGAAGGGCCTATCTAAATTGACTACTTTATATGACACTTGGAGGGGGGCTATCAGATCCCATCAATCTATCCTTTCACATCCTCCAAGTATCGTCCTACATAAACAGTGTCTGCCCAAGACCTGAACTCAGATTTAAACATACATTCTTGGACAAAATAATCGAACTGGACAATGCCTCTATATCGGCCATTTACAAACCCCTCATACCAATATTCACCAAGGCAATCGACTTCTCCTCAGCTAAAGCCTGGAACAAAGACCTACAAACCAAAGACATCACTAGCTCACTATTAGAGGACCCTCAAAATCAATATCAATGAAACGTGGAGGGAAACACAATTCAGAATACTCCACAGGGCTTACAACCACCATTATAGCAGCGGAGACTCCAGAGACGAAAAAATATGCCCTTGGTGCAAAACCCAGAGGCCAACACTAATTCATCACTTCTGGAACTGCCCACACATCTCAGCCTTTTGGGCACAAGTCCAAAAATATATAAAGGACGTGACCTCCTTAATCATTCCAATAGACCCTGCACTTATACTCTTCGGATCCGAACCTGAAACACCTACTTCCTCCACCCTACCAGCGCCTCATCCTAGGACTGCTCGCTTTTCCCAATGGATACACCTCTGTCTCCTAGCGTCCAGAAAAGCCATCCTAAAATATTGGATAAAACCAAGCCTGCCAACACTGGATGAAATCCAAAATCATATGGTTCTTCTACTCCGCAGAGATATACTAGACTGTTGGAAGTACAATCAGATGATAAAAAAACGCTGCTTCCAAAAATGGCAGGCCTTCATACTGAAAATCTTCCCTGTCAAGAACCTTGAGGACCTCAGACTTTCCTTCATACAAGAACTTTCTGGAGCCCCTCTGACATCCCCAACACTAGAGCAAACCTGCACTACCCACCCTTTTCCTTTACATCTTCACCGAACTTCTGGCAAGAGACTCCTCTCTAAACCAAGGGGGGAGGGGGGGAGGCGACCTAGTCATCTTCTCTATCCAAATGACCTAGACCAATGATTCCCCAGGTTTGGGGTCAGAAACACACCTCACAGCTACTGTATCTTCTCCCTTGGTCTCTACCCTTTCAAACCCTGCCAACTAGGACTTTCATCCTTACCCCCCCCCCCCCCGGTCACTAAATTCCTTCCTGGTATTTATTGGATTTTGTAGCCTACATGAGACTTTTATAGTTACCCAGCTGTAGTTGGAAATTGGTCCTTGCCCATTAGGATGGGTAAGGCAGTTGTAATACTGATCCTTTTAACTGCATTTTGTTGTATACTGTGTGATAACTTGAATAAAGTGGTTATAAAAAAATAACGTTATAGTGTGACTATATGTGATTATCATTATCAAATAGCTACACTAGTATCACATAACCAATATCTCTCGGCCTAAAGTTGGTATGATTGATATGCATACTTAAAGGAAATATAGTTATGTGGATTTGTGTTGTTAACAATTATCAATTGAATATATACTTAAGTGATAGGTCTGAAATGGAAGACCATAATGATGATCACACAAAAAATATATCGCATAATTAATCTCAAGAAATAAATATATAAAAAGTCATAGAAAATCAATATAAAAAGGAATATAACAACCACAATTAGTGGGTGGAAAAATAGAAGGTAAAAAATAATAATAATCAGGTGATCCCAAATAAGATATTTATACTGCTCTCAGAACGGGCAATAGTGTCTGGAGGTGTATATCAGTGTAGAAAAATAAATGTATATAGAAAAATATATATGAAAAATATGTGATATATATATATATATATATATATATATATATATATATATATATATATAAAAATGTGATATATATATAAAAAATAGGCAATGATTTTTCTGCCCCTCTGGTCTATTTCAGACCATAGATTCAATTTCATTTGGTATGCTATTATCCATTATAACCTTATATTATACACTTTTTAAATCAACACTTATGTGCGCCTATTTTTTCTGTTGTTACTGCCACTTTACCACTATGTATCACCCCATAGTTGGAGAGAGACATCATAGGACGGGTTGTGACCTTCAAGACATCCAACATACCCCATTTGGGGACCCGGGCTGGGTGATTAGCCAATGCGCATTCCGCGCTTACTTCCTGTAAGCTGCCATCCAATATTGGTGGAGGTTTCACAATGGCATGCACTTTTATCCTCACGTGGTGATATAAAATTGTAAGGTCGACCATTTGGATTCATATGACATGTATTTTAATATTTTCAAGAGCTACTATCTTGCATCTTATTTGGACTGCACCTGCTATTTATGCATTATATCATATGTTGCATAATATTTAGAGACTATTGGTTATTTACAGATATTTAGAGATGTGTGTTCATTTGTAGTGTAATGCTATAGTTATTAACATCCCCCTCGGTCTACACCCATCTGTGCACATTTTTATGTATTCTCTGTTGCCTAATGGAGGATTATATTGTTCTACAGGTTAAATTGTAACACATTTTTATTCCATATGAAAGTATATTGATATAGTCTAAGACCTATACCTCACATAGCCTACCACAAGAATTTAAAAAAATTGCTTTTAGAGCAAATCACCTTCAATTAGTGCAACCTTTCCTTGAAAATTCATGTTTCACAACAAGTCGGAACCAAAGATAGAAAAGATGTACGAAATATCTCATTCCACAAAGGCTTTTTTTTTGTTATTTGTTGTTTCTGATCATGCGCAGTCTTTCGTATCTGATATTTCTCATATGAAAATGGTACACATTAAACAAAAATTGTTCATTCTGTTCCCATACAAGAAAATTTTTAGCGTGTGTCCCTTCGGATATTTTCATTCGTAAAGTGTAATCGTTTGTCGGAAGTTGTGTACACACTATCAGAAAATTGTACAATCGCTCCTAGGATGAAAATGTTCACCTGATTTTCTTATAGTGTTTACGGGGCATTATACTGAGACCCATTTTACACTGAGGTGCTTTACAGGCTCTATTTAGCTAAAAATAGCGCCTGTAAAGCGCCTCAAAAGTCACTCCCCATCCACCCCAATGTGAAAGCAGGTCCTGCAAAAAGTCCTGCAAGCAGCATCTTTGGGGCGGTGCGGTGAGCGGTAATATACCGCTCCTCCACCGCGGGCACTTTTAACCCTGTTTTAACCCCTTGTGGGGGGTTAAAAGTGCACTGCTCCCGCCGCCATAGCGGCGCTCTAACAGTGGTAAATCCCTGATGTGACTAGCAGGGATTTACCACTAACGCTCCACCTCCCCCAGTGTGAAAGTAGCCTTAAGGTATCTTATGAACACAACAATAAATACATCTCACGTCTAGCACATACTCTTCACCTTGGAACCAATTGTCTAACACACGATGTCTAAAGGCCTTCTACATAGCACTTTAATAAACATTTAACAAAGTGTTTGGCCAGGCATTTGTATGGTATGTAAAGCAACGGATGGCTAAGCAGCTGAGAAAAATGTCAACGGTGGTGGAACTGAGAGGGAACATGCTGGTTCTTCGCATTTTCATCCACCCTAGCTCAGCCAGTGTTAGCTCCAGAACATCAGCACTGAACACCTGAATATGAACTCCAAGTATTCATGGAGGAGACTGGTTACCGAGCTCTGATGAGCAATTGCTGCAAAATACAATAAAATAACTATAAAAAGAACAAATAGTTAATGTAGATTAACATTTTACTTGTATGAATTAGCATTTTTTTCTGGAGATGAGCTTTAATATTTTTTTTCAACAAAAGATACTGCTGCAGCTACAAAACACAGACATCATACTTGCAGCAGTCTCCAAAGTTCTGCAAGTACCGACAATTCCCTGGGCTGGATTAAAAAGTAAAGTTCTACCTTTTCTGCCTTCTGCAAATCTCTGTATGCCCATCAATAAGAAAGGCTACCTCACTGGCCAATACGAATGGTCAGAAGGCAGAAAAGGTAAAGCTTTACATTTTGGTACAGCCCAGGGACTCGCAAAAGGCCAGTGTCAGAACTTTGTAATCAGCTTTGTTGGTATGTACAGACTGGAGATGGGCCGAACACCCCCCATTCAGTTTGCAGCAGAACTTCTGAACAGGGGAAAAGTTCTGACCTGAATGGATAAGCACCATTGAAGGCATTTGATACAGTTCCACATAATGATCTGATACAAAAGTTGTACAAGCTGGGACTTAACCCTTGGGTGGTTCAGTGGATATGCAGTTGGCTAAAGGATAGATCCCAGAGTGTGGTTGTAAATGGGGTTCACTCAGAACAGAGACCAGTCACTAGTGGGGTACCACAAGGCTCTGTACTGGGTCCTGTTCTATTTAACCTATATGTAAGTGATATAACTAAAGGTTTGCTGGGCAATGTATGTCTCTTTGCTGATGATACAAAGGTGTGTAGTAGGGTTGATATCCCTGGAGGGGTCTGTAACATGGAACATGATTTGGCATTGCTGGAAGATTGGTCAAAGCAGTGGAGACTGCAGTTCAATATTTCTAAATGTAAAATAATGCATCTAGGGAAAAAGAATCCGCTTAGAGAGTACAGCATTGGGGGCACAGTGTTAGCCAGCACTACAGAAGAA
>BLSH010503359.1:609931-623709 GCA_018402905.1 Glandirana rugosa
CTCTTTTTGTTGTCCTTCGTGTAGTCTTTACTATGCTTAGAAGGGGACGTCGATTTGCGTCGGCGTACATTTTCGTGCATTAGCGCCGATTAGCGTTATATGTTGACGTTCACTAGTGACACGAACCTCAGAACCCTAAAGTTTTATTGATTGTACGAAAATTGTCGCCGTCCTGTGGGCAGGTACACTTTCTCTGGATTTTTAATACCGACTTTAAATTTTATTATTATGTCGTTCAAAAATATGACAGTCAGTCGTATGTCTGTTTTATAATACGACACACAAAATGAAAGAAAGCTGAAACAGCTACAGTGATCTCTTGGCAAACCATGCCATCTCTGCAAAGTGCGCTTGTTGATTATTCTGTCTGACAAAGCTGTGCTACATGAAGAAAAAAACTGAAGAGCGCTGCAACATGAAAAAACAAAAAACACACAGCATAATATTTTGTCTGTATGCTGACTGACAGTATAAAAACTTGCTGTATTATTATTTTAAATTTCAGCCATAATTTTTAGGTCTCTTTCACATGGACGGGTGTCCTGCCGCTGTTAAAAGCATGTTAGTTATTTTGAAATCCCAAGACTCCAAGCACAGTGATCACTTGCAGTTGTATATTGCGATTAGCCGCGATTACGTGCTTTTACATGCGGCTGCGTTTAGCTGCAGGGGAAGATTCGTATCATTTCTGATGTGCTTCCTGTTGTTTTTCTCTCCTTTTTGCCACTGCTATCTGCAGGTGACACAGTGCACTGCGATTACCCGCAGTTATGTGAAGATAGTTGTGCCACATCATTCTTGGACGCAGTCAAATCGCACAAGACCTCATGTGATAAAACTGTTGCTAAATGCAGTGTGTGAATGGGGCCATAGGACAGCATTGTCTGAGTATAGCTGTGGTAGATAACTTCATTTATAGTTACCATGTGTACTTGGATTTTGGTTCATATCAGGACTGCTTTTCTCTCCATACAAGTCAATGGGAATCCAAATCTTGAAGCAGCTTAGCTGGTCAACTGGAGATCAGAAGAGGGGCAAGTGCAGATCAAATGTAACTGGTAAGGAACTCAGATGAAAGCATCTCAAACTATTTTTATATTAAAGACATGTCAAGTAAATTATCCACTTGCCGACTGCCTGCCGTCGTATGACAGTGACAAAGTGGTTCGATATCATGAACCGTCGTCAACCAACGGCGGCTGCGAAATCGTTGCTCGCACGCTCACTGTGTTTCCGGGGGAGCCAGGGAGCGGGTAGGGCAGACTTTGCAATCGCTCGCCCACAGTGACAGAACGGAGGTCCGTGTACGTAAACACACGGATATCCGTTCTGACAAGGGGACGGAATGTGATCACAGGCTTCCCTGTGTATGGGAGCTGTGATCATTCTTCTCTCCCACTCAGCCCAGCCCCCATACAGTTAGTAACACACACAGGGAACACACTTAACCCTTACAGCACCCCCTGCAGGTTAACCCCTTCCCTGCCAGTGATATTTATACAGTAATCAATGCATTTTCATAGCACTGATTGCTGCATAAAGGCCAATGGTCCCAAAAAAGTGTGAAAATGGTCCGACATGTCCGCCGCAATATCGCAGTCCCACTAAAAATCGCAGATCACCGCCATTACTAGTAAATAATAAAAAAAATAAAAAACCCATAAATTCTTATAATTCATAAACGTAGCAACTTTTGCGCAAACCAGTCTATATATACACCGATTGTGACTTTTTTTTTTTTTACCAAAAATATGAGGAAGAATATAAATCGGCCAAAACCAATAAAAAAATGTTTTTTTTATATATTTTTTGGATATGTATTATAGCAAAAAGTAAGAAATATTGTTTTTTTTGAAAAATTGTCGCTCTTTTTTGTTTATAGTGGTGAAGTGGTTAAAAATAGATCAACATCATGCAAGTATAATGGTCCTTTCACACGGGTGATCCATCTGGCGGACTCCGCTTTGCTCAGTGAGGGATTGCTCCGCTGATCACCGCTGAACTGGCACTGACATGTCCATCTCCACTCATTGTGCAGAGACGGACCTGTCGGAGCCCTGATCTCCTCTATGGGGAAATTGGGTGACAAATGGACCATCTGTCCATTTTCATTTGATCCCATCCAATCCGATCTGCCAGACGAATGAAAAATATGTTTCCATCTGTCTGGATTTTGCAGACAGGATTGGATCGGATAGCAGTGCGGACATGCCATCGCTGACATATGCCGCTCCATAGGGCTGAATGAAGGCTCCCATCAGGTCCACCTGAACAACTGACAGGTGGACCTGATCGGAAAGCCTGTGTGAAAGGGGCCTAAGTGTGCAGCAGGGTACCTTCCAACAAGTAATTTAACAGACGCACTTGTAAAAACAACATATAGTGCCTATGGTAATACAAAATTTTTAATTTATCAGAGGTCAGCACTGCATATCACATATAACAGTATTTGTTATCCACTCGCAGACTTAAAAAAAGCCTTTTTATTTTTCAAGTAGCAATTTTTATTGACTTTTATCAAAATAAAAACAGGGAAAGAACATACAAAAATATAAGCACAATATTCGCAGGAAGCACTTACTAAAAAGAAAGAGCAAGGTGCAACAACCACATCCAGTAAAACTACAAGTAGCAAATGTTCTGTTAGAACGGTATCACTGTTGGAACATTGTAAAGTAGAGTAATATCATTGTGGAGTGGATATTATAGCTTAAAATAAAACATGAATAGTAAAGGTCAGAGAGAGAGAAAGAGAGAGAGAAAGGTATAATAGTAGCCTATTTACTGACTCAAGGTGGATCCTCCTGGAGATGCCATAATTCCCAGACACGATTGTGAGCTTCTATTTTGTCCTGTATTCTAGCAGTTATTTTCGCCATCAGCTCCACATCCTTAACCCTAGCATACAGGGTGTCAAGAAATGGAGAAGAGCGCTGCTTCCAATGAAAGGCAATAAGACACTGCACAGCCGTAAGAATATGGCGGAGCGACTTTTTATAGGGTTTGGGAGTTTTTAGTGGGGAGAGGCCCAGCAAGAAAAGTTTTGGTTTCATAGGGATAAGTACCCTGAAAAGATCACCCAACAACTGGTGGGTTGAGTGCCAGAACAGGGTAATCAGTGGGCAGCTCCAAAATATATGAAGGAGGGTGCCTTTGTCCCTGTGGCAACACCAACAGCGATCCAAACTAGTGGAATAAATGGCATGCAGAACATCCGGAGTCAGGTATCAAAAGTAGAGAACTTTATATGCATTTTCCTTATAGAGAGTACAAAGGGAACTTTAAGCAGCCTGAGACCAGATCACCTTCCACGTCTCCAGAGAGATCTCTTCATTTAACTCCCTCTCCCATCGGAGCATGTAGAAGTTTTTACCTTTGACTTGAATGAAGTAGGCATTCAATAGCTTGTAGATGTCGGAGATCATTCCCCTTCGTGCTGAGCCTTCTAAAATAATACATTCAAAGGAGAACGAAGCAGAGAATTGCAAATTTGAGGTTATACAGGGTGGGCCATTTATATGGATACACCTTAATAAAATGGGAATGGTTGGTGATATTAACTTCCTGCTTGTGGCACATTAGTATATGTGAGGGGGAAACTTTTCAAGATGGGTAGTGACCATGGCGGCCATTTTGAAGTCGGCCATTTTGAATCCAACTTTTGTTTTTTCAATAGGAAGAGGGTCATGTGACACATCAAACTTATCAAGAAAAACAATGGTGTGCTTGGTTTTAACTTTATTCTTTCATGAGTTATTTACAAGTTTCTGACCACTTATAAAATGTGTTCAATGTGCTGCCCATTGTGTTGGATTGTCAATGCAACCCTCTTCTCCCACTCTTCACACACTGATAGCAACACCGCAGGAGAAATGCTAGCACAGGCTTCCAGTATCCGTAGTTTCAGGTGCTGCACATCTCGTATCTTCACAGCATAGACAATTGTCTTCAGATGACCCCAAAGATAAAAGTCTAGGGGGGTCAGATCGGGAGACCTTGGGGGCCATTCAACTGGCCCACGACGACCAATCCACTTTCCAGGAAACGATTCATCTAGGAATTCTCGGACCTGACACCCATAATGTGGGGGTGCACCACCAAACATGTCCAAACGTCTACGAATAGATGCAGCCAGGGGTTCAACACATAATGCAAATAGTAAAGAGGAGAGTGGGCAGCCTGTCGGGTATCATTAGTTACTCCAGGGGTCCTCACCTGGGGCATTGGTTTACTATAGAGGTGACGAATCGCTCGTGGAAAAGCAACCCTAAGCACTACATGATGCAATATAGCGAACAGGAAAGGCCAACTGAGGCGGTCAAAAGCATTTTCCGCATCCAAGCTGAGTATCAAGGACGCCGAGCCTTCATGATTTGTCACATCAATCAGATCTATAACTCTCCTAGTATTATCCCTGGTCTGGTGAAGGGGGACAAAACCTACCTGGTCCTTATGGATCAAGGAAGGAAGTATTGTATTCAAATGGATAGAAAGGAGTTTAGTAAAAAAAAATCAAAAGTTCAAAAAATGTATGGGCCTATAGCTAGCACACAGGGAAGGATCTTTGTCTGGCTTTGGAATCAAAGTGATAAAAGATCTCTGCATATCTGATGGGATGGGGTGTCCTGAAGGAAAGCATTAACAAGTTTTCACATACGGGGAAGAAGCAAGGGAAGAAAGTACTATAAGTCCCTTATAGTACTCATAAGGGAAGCCATCAGGCCCGGGAGCCTTATGGGTGGGTAAGGTTTTGATGATAAGTTAAATTTCCTCCTCGGTAATAAGAGAAAGAAGGTCCAAGGGCAAAGGTTGGGAAATCCCACTCTGCTCAAAATATTGATGCGTATAGTCCTGTAAATTACGAGAGGGAGAGTTATGAGGGATTCCGGAATTAATGTATAGGTCAGTATAAAATTCCTCAAAGGAACGAATAATGTCTTGGGGAGGAGATAATAGACAACCTGACCTATCCTTGATTTGGTGTGGGGCTGCCATATGGGTACGGTCGCGCAACTTTGTAGCTAGTAGAGAATGGGCCTTATTACCTTTATCGTAGTATAATTGTTTTAACCTGATCAAAGCTTTTTCTACTCGGCCCAGTGCCAGGTCTTTAAGAGTCATGTGTAAGCCAAAGATCTTTTTAAGTAAAGGTAGTGATGGGGTAGTTTGCAACTGGTGTTCTAGGGCCCTAAGTTCTTTTTCAGTTTGAGGTTTAACAGCCCGAGCATCCTTTTTCATAGCCGAGGAGATTGCAATGCAACAAGGACAGGAAGGACAGCCTTATGAACTTCCCAAAGGACAGAGAGAGATACATCGGGGGTATCGTTTTCAGCAAAATAAAGTTTAAAAGTGGACTCCAGCTCAGATTTAGAGGGAAGATGTTGGAGAAGAAACAAATTTAATAGCCAGTGGCAGGGTCTATGAATAGGGATACCTAAGGATAATGTAAGCAGAATAGGGGCGTGGTCAGACCAGGAAACCAGGAGTATGCGTGCAGATTGAATGATTCTAAGTGATGGGTAGTTGACAAAGAAGTAGTCTATATGAGAATGCATGCGATGGGGGGCTGAATAGAATGTGTACTGTTGATCCCCGGGATGAAAAACCCACCAGGCATCAAAAAGAGCATAACGTCGAGTAAATTGACGAAAAAACTGTGAGTCCCTGAGGACACGAGATTGTGAACCTTGGGGCTCTACCACATGGCAATCAAGAGCAGCGGAATGGGATAGGTTGAAATCACCCCCTATAAGCAAATATTCATGATCGGAACGAAAGAGGCAAGAAAAAACTTTAGATAAAAAACTGACTTGTCGGACATTCGGAGCATATAGGACACAAAAGGTAACTGCCTGCATCTGCCACAAGCTTGTAAGATAATAAAATGACTATGTGGGTTAATGTAAGATTCTGATCATGTGAATGGGGAATCACATTTAAAGAGTATAGCAACACCAGCCCTTTTACGGGGGTTAGAAGCCTGATAGGTGCAAGGGTAATATTTGGATGTGAATGCGAAGGAGCCCCCCCTTCAAAGTGAGTCTCTTGAACCAAAATAACATCAGCCCCTGACTGTCTGAACTCCCCAAGTGCCAGACGCCTCTTTTTGACAGAGTTTAGGGCATGAACATTCAGTGATAAGACCTAGAAAAGAAATAAAAAGTTAGCACAACCAGAAACAAAAACAGTTCAGTATACATTGTAAACCAACTATAATAAGCCTAGCCGGTCTTAAAACTATATACGTTCCTATATGTCCCCCCGACCCTAAGTAGCATGAGGGGGACACAGAGTGGATCAAAAATAAGGGAACTTTGAGCAAGTAATTAGGGGGGGTCTCAAGCTCAATAGGCCATAATGTGAGTACTAAAGAAACTAAGGAAGAAAAGGAACAAAAGGGGACTATTGTAATGTCAATATGTAGGGCAGAACCACAAACAGCAGGCGGGTGTCAGTTGAGGCAAGGAAAGCGTACAACGGAAATCAGAGTCCCAGGTCATTCATCCATTGCTGTGTTTAGTAGATTTGCACGGAGCATCTGGACCTCTAGGACATTTAGTTGGAGAGACCCTGTGCCAAACTGTAGGTAGTGGAGGAGGTGTAGACAAAAGGTCCCAGTCAGGGAGCTGAGGAACAGGCACCTCCAGGAAATTGCAGAATGTAGTAAAATCTTCTTAGCAACATAGTACTGCGGATTTACCCTGATGCTTTGCGGTAAGGTGAAGGGAAAACCCCATTCTTAAATAATGTCCGCTTCTTGTAGTGTGCGCAAAAGGGGTTGGAGAAGTCTGCGCTTTTGAAGAGTGATCCAAGAGAGATCCGGGTATAGCTGTACTTGACTATCTTCAAGAACACTTTGTCCTCTTTCAAAGGGTATTAGTGGACACTGCAAATGACATCATGTGGTTTGGAAGCTGGGCCCTTAGGCTATAGGGCCAATGTGGTCTGTCCATCTTGATGTGTTTAGTGGGGGGTTTGCCCAGTAGGGTATTAAACAGGGTCTGTAAGGTAGATTATAGGTCTTCAGATCCATCCCTCTCTGGTAGACCCCTCACATGGATGTTATTCCTGCAACCCCTATTGTCTAGGGCCTTGACATGATGCTGCGTGTCTCTCAGGAGGAGATGGTGGTCAGACCCTTGAATTTGGGTGCAATGAACTGCTAGTTTGGTTTCCTGGATTTCCTCCTGTGCCATCTCCACCCTGTCCTCAAGATGTTCAAGATTTGAATGAAGAGCTTTGATTTCAATGTGGCATGTAGATTTAATGTTCTCTATTAACTTCTCAAAGTCATCTTTAGTAGGAATAAATTGGAGGTACGAATGCCAAGAGGAAGGTATCTGGTGCAGAGGGGCAGTTACTGCCAGCTGTGGAGGCAGATGAGAGGAGGAAGGTAGCAGTTGTGGCACCAGCAGGACTTCAGGTTGGGGTTGGGATGCAGGTAGCTGGGGTGGGTCTTACGGTTCATTCCAGGCTGGAGCATGTGAAGGAGAGGGGACAGATGTGTGGGGTCCCCTTTTTTGTGAGACATAGCTGGTGAGCAAGCGGCTTGAGCATAGGACATAGAAATCCCTGCAGTGCCTCTGTAGGAGCTGGGGTCCCGGGACCGGGTCAGTTTCTGAGATTTTGGGGAAGCAGGTGCAGAAGTGGAGGCTTGTTAGGCTTGAGCACCGGCATGTGAGAGACCGGGGATTGCATACCAGAGGGGGCAGGAGAGTCTGTAGAGTGGTTCAAGGGTGTGGGGGATCCAGGACTTTCCCCATGCATGCAGGTATTAGAGGCCATCTGCAGCAGGTGCGAGAAGGCATACATGCACTGTGTGTAGCACAGAGGGGCCTGGGTGGATGATGTGGCCTGTACCCTATACAGTCATAGGGGAAGCAGCCAGGGGAGTGAGACTCACTGCTCCCGCTGAAGTCAGTGGATGTCTGCCCTCCGGAGCCGGCAGGAAGAGATCTGCAGGGACCCGGTCCAGCTCATGGTGTGAGGAGGAGAGCTGCTGAGAGACACAGGAGAGAGAGGCATCCGGTGCCATCATGTCCATTCCACCTGGCGGGATGTCGGACAGGGTGAAGTAGTTGCGGAGGCTGGTGGAAGAGCCTGGGGGAGGTTGAGAGGTGTGGATGGTCCTAGATATGCCCATGTAGCAAGTGATTAAATTCACCTAAAGTTCCAATTAGCTGTGGGCTATGAGAGAGCTGAGCTCCTAAGCGTCCATGCAGGTCGGCTTCTGGTCAAGCCCCAGCCTTTTTATGTTATTACATTAAAAGCAGCAATACAACAAGTATGTCCAGCCTATAACCACAATAGTTTCCTTACTTCCTATCTGGTAAAAAGGTTTTCCCTAAAACAGTAAGTAGGGTGGAATCTCTCTATCAGCAATGCATACAGAGGTATTTTTTTTTTTAGGTAGATGAATGCTAGAACCTCCGTCAGTTTATTCATATTGTTGTCTGTTTTCCTATTACAGATTTTCCCTCATTTTCTGTTTGGTAAATGTTTGTCCCAAGAGAAAGTGAGTGTAAATCTATCAAAGCCCCAGGTTGCAGGAAAACCTGTCAGGAGGTGTATCCAATTGTTTGCAAAACAAAAAAATATTGGGTATAGATTTAACAGGAAATATGAATCATTCAATATGAACCCTTATTTTAATTATTGTCTGGGTTTCTGTTTGGCTGTTTATTTGTTTGCAGAAATATGGAGGTTTAGTGTCTAATGCCAACAGAGGATAGATGAGGATACCAACATGTTTTGATAAATGTAATGCGCAATAAATACAATTTTCTCAGTGTTTTTTTTTTTTGGAAATAGTCTGAATAGCTAGTAAAAAGGGCAGCTCAGTATAAGTGTTGCATCATTTTTTGTTTTTATATTGTGTGCTGTTTGGTTCTTAAAATTAATTTAGGTTAAAACAGTACCTTCCATCAAGTCTTTTTATTTTAGAATTCAACAAACAGACCCATTATAATCCAAGATTACACCCCCATATGTGGCTCCCTTTCCACATCCTGGAAGGAGTAGAGGTCAGGAAAAATGTTAGTGTTCTAATAGACCCCTGATATCTCCATAAAGATGACCTGTTGCCTGCCAAATGTAATGACATGATGATATTAATAAAGTAATAATAAATAAATAATAATAATTTAAAAAATTAAAAGTGACTCCATCACCCTGCACACACTCAAAAATGCACACACACAAGGTACATATGTGTATGTAAACAGCAATTGCACTACACATATATTGCCATGAATGACCAAGCGAGAAAAATAATTTTAAGTCTCTCTTTTATGGTTCATTCTAAGGAGATGACCTGTAAAGGCTTATTGATTATTTTGGGTACAACCATTTTTCTCATCATTTATTTTGTTTAAAATATGGGTATTAAATTGTGTTTGTGTGCAATAGAATTCATTTTATTCTATTTTTTCCTGAAATATAGATTTAATAAGCAGGTGTGCAAAGTTGATGCAACATAAAACATTTCAACTACCATCTTTTTTTCTACAGGGCCTCTGCTTTCACAAAATATATAGTGTTCTGGGTATTTTAAGTAATTATATATCCAAAAATGCAGATTTTAACATGTGTGGAACCCCCCCCCCCCCCGCCCCAAAGAAATAAAGGTCTAGAGGGGAACTGGTTAATTGATTTTCCTGTAACCCAAGGTTGGGCCTGAAGCCTAGGTAAAAACTTCCAATGCTAGAGTTCTGCCACATCCTGTGCAGAATCTAGTACATGAGTACTGCTGAGGTGTGGCACCACCTTCTCAGGCACACCCCCATGTTTCTAAGAAATAAGTGTGCTTCTTCCCTTGTTACATTATTGGCTGAGATCATCTGCTGCTGTGAAAGGGAGAGGGAGTATGTACTTTATATGCACAGTATTATGTCAGAGGGAAAGATTTTATGTTTTAGGGTTGCATTTCAATGCTTTAGGTTTTTTGAGGAAGGTGTATTTTATTTAAATATAATTTAACTGGGGTCTTTAATTTATTTTTTAGTGACCGGTGTTGCTAATACAGGCAAAGCTGTCATTTGTTTGCAGAACATTACCACATACTAGTGTGGCACACTATAATGCACAAAATCCCCACATTATTAATGTAGCACCACCCCGAAGGAGCTGCTTGAGTATATTTGGTTCTGTACTCTGCCCCTCAACCCCAGAATCAGTCTCAGCCCCTCTGGCACATCTGGCAACAGGGCCTCTGTTAGAAATTATGGGGCCCCGTACAGCCTACCTGATAGGGTCCCCTTCAACCACACCCTTGCAGGTTTGTTGTCATTTACATATGTGTGCGTTCACAATTGCGCATAAGCACAAAGGAGGAGGGTAGTTTAAATTTATTTTAAATTGTATTTTATTAAAAATAAAAAAAGGTCTTACAGTGTATCTGTACATGTTTTTTTTCTTTTTTGAAATTACTTTTACCATGTGCAGAATCGCTGGGGCTAAAAAATATCTCGATCATTGCTATAGTGATGACCGAGATATCAACCTTCCAACTGGTACTGGTACATCGTTGGAGGGGAAGCAGTTAAAGGGGATTGGTTTGGGGAGCAGTAAAAATGCAGCTAAGCTGCACGTTTACTGCTCCCCCAAATGAAGTGTAAAGTAGCATCTCAGTTTCTTATGATAATTAGCATTACAATAACCACACAGTCAGCACAGTAAGCAGGGGCTCTATCATGGCTCTCTGTCACATGGCTGTTGGGTGCTTATTTTGATAACGTATGGCTGTACTGTATAACAGACTGTAACACAGTACAGCCATAACAAAGTCAGCAGCCAAAAGCAATGTGACACAGAGTAATGATAGAGCACCTGCTTACCTTGCTGCCTGTGTAATTATTGTAATGGTGATAACCTGCTGTGCTGTGAGATATACTGTATATAATGGAACACAGTGAGGATTCTGTGCTCTATTATTCACTCACTGTGTCAATTGCAGCCACGCTCTCCTCCTGTTCTTCCCTATCAGCCATTCAACTTCTTCACATATCGTCAGGACAGCAGCTGGGAGCCGAAAGGAGAATCTCCGTATCACTCCACTGGCCGGGACTAATAGAATAATGGGGTGGCATGATGTACATGTGCCCCGAGAATAAGGAAATAGTCCCTCCACTGCTGGGCCCCTCTGTTGACCTGATGGGGCCCAGGAAAATCATATACCCCCCCCCATAAGCAAGTAGGAGCAGGGAAGGAGTTTAGAAACATTTTTTTTAAATGCAGTAACAAAGTGTAATGCTGCCCGGGCCTCATTGTTGCACTGCCCTATCAGTGGCCTTGCCTGACAATAACATTATTGCAAACACTACAGGAAATAGACACAAATTGTAGTGGACACAGAAATTATCTTTAGTGGAAGATTTCCTTTAGGCCCGGTTCACACTGGTGCGATCAGATCAAAGTCAGATCCTTGTCCTGACGATCCAACGTGTGACATCCGACATGGTGGTTACAGCAGCAGTAAAAGGAATTTATGTCACACTGGGGTTATTTTGATTGGTCAAAGGACAAGTCAGACTATCTCAAAGTTGGAGCAAAATCGTATCCTGTTCATTCAAGTTGAATGGAAGTAGGACCAAGGTATGACTGATGTTTCAGGGCAAATTAGGATGACAGTCGTACAACAGTGGTGTCATACCAGTGTGAACACGGACTGAGCAATGGAACAACAGTAACAGTATAATTGAATAATAGACAAATATATATTGAATAGATCACTGTGCGATAATGACTGAAGGATAAGAGCAATAAAACTCAACTACTATTATCTGGCTACTTCCAGGGGATTCTTTAAAGTGAATAACCCTGAAAGCATAAACAACCACAAAAATAATGCAGTATGAATAAAATACTTCACAGGATAACCAACAACTTTACTTAAATCTTAAAACTTTAACCATGTATCTTTTTTTAGGGTAAATTGGGGCTAAAGTCCCCCTTCTTTTGCCTCCCCGGGGAATCTAAAATGTGTGAATGGTGGGGGAGGAGGAAGAGGGTGGGCAGGGTTTGCTTGGAATTTTGTTGTTGGGGGGGTGGAGTTGGGATTGGTACTGGGCAGGATAAGAGGAATGGTGTAAACTTGCTTGTCTTCTTAATAAATGGGTATGGGGAGCTGGTTCGCATCAAAAGCCCCGTGCTACTACTGACCCAGGGTTAGGATGATGGATGTAGGGAATTCTTTTTTAATCGTTTTGTGGCATGTCCATGGGCAAATTCTAAGGTTAAATGGGCATTAATATTTAAGTACCTAAAAGCATATAATTCGCAAATGATTTTGTTACAGGAAACACACTTGTTGGGAAATAGACTGCTGGCACTAAAAAAAACATGGGTGCAGAAAGCCTATCATGCCATGTACTCCTCCTATGCTAGAGGGGTAACGATTTTATTTAATAAATTGCTGTCATGCAACATTGAGAAAACTTATATAGATCCCCAAGGAAAACTTGTTATAATTTTGCTTACACTGTGGCATGAAAATTACATAGTGGCAGCAGACTATGCCCCCCCCCCCCTTTCTCCCTAGGGGTATTAGATGTGATTATGGAGAAAGTTATTTTACATTTGCCAGCAAAATTGCTGATAATGGGTGACTTCAATTCTATTCTTTCCCCAGATCTCGATAGACCTTCGCCACCTAGGTATTATTAAGCAGAACTATATAATTGGGCACAGGCGATGGGGGTAACAGAAATCTGGAGGTGGAAGCATCCTGAGGAGAGAGTGTATTCTTGTTTCTCTATGACAGGGATAAGCAATTAGCGGACCTCCAGGTGTTGCAAAACTACAAGTCCCATCATGCCTCTGCCTCTGGGTGTCATGCTTGTGGCTGTCAGAGTCTTGCTATGCCTCATGGGACTTGTAGTTCTGCAACAGCTGGAGGTCCACTAATTGCATATCCCTGCTCTATG
The DNA here is from genome assembly GCA_018402905.1 of Glandirana rugosa. Taxonomy (NCBI): domain Eukaryota; kingdom Metazoa; phylum Chordata; class Amphibia; order Anura; family Ranidae; genus Glandirana; species Glandirana rugosa. The sequence continues at coordinate 622,855 of BLSH010503359.1, forward strand.
ACATACAAAACTTCCTCCGGAATAGATCTGGCGTTTGCCAATTCAGCATTACTCACAGACATTGAGGCGGTATCATATTTGCCAAGTGGCCCGTCGGATCATAGTCAATTAAAAGTAACATTATATATTTCGGCAGGTAAAAAAACGTCATTGTGGTGACTGGGTTATCAGTGGATTATGCATCCAGATATAAAAAAAATTATAACACCTATGTTAGTGGAATACTGGGAAAAGAAAGAGCGAACCTCTTCTGTTGATATAGTATGGAATGCTTTTAAGGCCTATATGCAAGGTCAATATATTTCAACTATATCAGCATTTAGAAATAATAAGATGTCCGATTCTAGATATCTGCAGGATAGAGTGGAACTGAAAAAAGAAATATATGGGGTGGAGCCTAGCAGTGGTAATTTTGAATTGCTGATAAAGTCAACACTCGTGTAATAAGTCCAGTGTTAGCAGCGCTTCCAGAGTAATATGGTAGATTACAAAGTAAATAATGATATTAAATGTTCAGTGAAAAAGTGCCAGTGCCAGGAAAAATAAATTGCCCGTGCTGGAACCAAAACTTCTTAAACTTATATAAATAATCTTCAATCAGTGTCCTCCACCTCTGTTCACCACGTGCAAAAAGGTAAAAATTGGAGGCTCACCAGAAATATGGATAAACAACGCCTTTGAGTATATCTGTGGGGAACTCAGCATAGGACCATCACACCCAGAATGTATGCTTCCAATCCAACACTGCAGGAGCACTCAAGCCAGCTTGTGCATAATTGCAATCACATCCAGGGGATTCCTTCACCAATATATCTCCAAACAGACACCTCCACAAGCTGTAGCTGATCAGCTCAC
>BLSH010503419.1:0-22962 GCA_018402905.1 Glandirana rugosa
AAAAATAACACAGCATTTTATAAAAAGAACATCATACCAACAGTCAAACATGGTGGTGGTAGTGTGATGGTCTGGGGCTGCTTTGCAGCTTGAGGCCTGGAAGATTTGCCATAAATAATGGAACCATTAATTTTGTGCTCTACCAGAAAATCCTGAAGGAGAATGACCAGCCATCAGTTTGTGACCTTGTGGCACAACCAGTCATTAGATATTAGAGGGCAACTACTTTTTCATAGGGGCAGGCATGTTTTGGACAGCTTTTTGATCATAATAAATAAAATCATCATTTAAAAACTGCATTTTGTATTTACTCTGGTTATCTTTGTGTAATATTACAATTTGTTTGATGATCTGAATCATTCAAGTGTAACAGATATGCAAATTAATAAAAAACAAGAAGGAGGCAAATACTTTTTCAAAGCTCTATATATATATATATATATATATATATATATATATATATATATATATACACACACACAGTATCTCACATAAGTGAGTACACCCCTCACATTTTTATAAATATTTTATTATATCTTTTCATGTGACAGCACTGAAGAAATGACACTTTTCTACAATGTAAAGTAGCGAGTGTACAGCTTGTATAACAGTGTAAATTTGCACTCAAAATAACTCAACACACAGCCATTAATGTCTAAACCATTGGCAAGAAAAGTGAGTACACTCCTAAGTGAAAATGTCCAAATTGGGCCCAATTAGCCATTTTTCCCTTCTCATCAGTGTTACCAGGTCTCGGGTGTGAATGGGGAGCAGGTGTGTTAAATTTGGTGTTATCACTCTCACTCTCTCATACTAGTCACTGGAAGTTCAACATGGCACCTCATGGCAAAGAAACCATACAGTGGTTGAACAGGACAGGTTCCACTCAGAAAAGGCCTCGCCGTGGTCTACCAAAGGAGTTCAGTGCATGTGCTCAGCGTCATATCTAGAGGTTGTCTTTGGGAAATAGATGTATGACTGCTGCCTGCATTGCTGCAGAGGTTGAAGGGATAGGGGTTCAGCCTGTCAATGCTCAGACCATACACCGTACACTGCATCAAATTGGTCTGCTTGGCTGTCGTCCAGGAAAGAAGCCTTTTCTAAAGATGATGCACAAGAAAGCCCACTAACAGTTTGCTGAAGACAAGTAGACTAAGAGCATGGATTACTATTTTACTCTGTGGTCTGAAGAGACCAAGATAAACTTATTTGGTTCAGACAGTGTCAAGCGTGTGTGGCGGCAGCCAGGTGAGGAGTACAAAGACAAGTGTGTCTTGCCTACAGTCAAGCATGGTGGAGAGAATGTCATAGTCTGCACTGGGGAGCTACTATTTATTGAGGGAACCTTGAATGCCAACGTGTACTGTAATAAACTGAAGCAGAGCATGATCCCCTCCCTTCAGAGACTGGGTCGCAGGGCAGTTTTCCAACATGATAATGACCCAAAACACACCGCCAAGCAGACCACTGCCTTGCTAAAGAAGCTGAGGGGAAAGGTGATGGACTGGCCAAGCATGTCTCCAGACCTAAACCCTATTGAGCATCTGTAAGGCATCCTCAAACGGAAGGTGGAGGAGTGCAAGGTCTCTAACATCCACCAGCTCTGTGATGTCACCTTGGAGGAGTGGAAGAGGACTCCAGTGACAACCTGTGAAGCTCTGGTGAACTCCGTGCCCAAGAGGGTTAAGGCAGCCCTGGAAAATAATGGTGGCCAAACAAAATATTGACACTTTGGGCCCAATTTGGACATTTTCACTTAGGGGTGTACTCACTTTTGTTTCCAGCGGTTTAGACATTAATGGCTGTGTGTTGAATTATTTTGAGGGGACAGCAAATTTACACTGTTAATACCAGCTGTACACTCACTACTTTACATTGTAGCAAAGTGTAATTTCTTCTGTGTTTTCATATGAAAAGATATAATAAAATATTTACAAAAATATGAGGGGTGTACTCACTTTTGTGAGATACTGTATATATATATATATATATATATATATATATATATATACTGTATATATTTATTTCCCTGTGTAATGCATGCCTAGCCATAATATAGCTTTAATAATCAGCTGTTAATATCATCAGTTCATTGGATCCCTGCTGAATGTCAACTCATTAGAGTTCTGTGGATGTGATTTTATGCAGGATATACATATCAACCCTGCATACTATAGCGATTGGAAGATCTCCTGTAGAGATGTTCATCTTATTTCTCCTTTATAACATTCCTCTGTGGATTAAAAAAAAATCCATCTGGTACATTCTGCTGAGTTTTTCTCTGAAGATTGCTTTTGTTATATATTTAATGTGCAATTTAGTAAAGGAAGCTTTGTTATGAAAAATATGTTTGTGCCAAAAGATAGGTGGTTGATTTTAATCCTTTTATTTTTTTAGTATCCTTTTGTAATGTAATGTAGTTTTAATGAAATCAGCCAGTAACGAATAGCACTGAAATTACTTTTGTAGCCTTTTTATTTATTTTACACATGCAGTTTGATCTAGCAAACTTATGGCTATAAAGCTGACCATCAATATTAGAGCTAGGCACAGTAGACTTGAGCCTTTAGGCACTAGAAGAAAATAGGCAGCTTTTCTATGTACACTATATTACCAAAAGAATCGGGACAGCTGCCATTACACGCACATGAACTTTAATGGCATCCCAGTCTTAGTCTGTAGGGTTTAATGTTGAGTTGGCCCACCCTTTGCAGCTATAACAGCTTCAACTCTTCTGGGAAGGCTGTTCTCAAGGTTTAGGAGTGTGTCTATGAGAATGTTTGACCATTTTTCCAGAAGCAAATTTGTGTGGTCTGGCACTGATGTTGGATGAGAAGGCCTGGCTCACAGTCTGCACTATAATTCATCCCAAAGGTGTTCTATTGAGTTGAGGCCAAGACTATGTGCAGGCCAGTCAAATTCCTTCACCCCAAACTCACTCATCCATGCCTTTATGGACCTTGCTCTGTGTACTGGTCCAAATAATTTTGTGAAGGGGGGATTATGGTGTGAAGTTGTTTTTTCAGGGGTTGGGCTTGGCCACTTAGTTCCAGTGAAGGAAACTCTTAAAGCATAAGCATACAAAGACATTTTGGACAATTTCATGTTCTCAACTTTGTGGGAACAGTTTGGGGATGGCCCCTTCCTATTCCAACATGACTCCGCACTGGTGCACAAGCAAGGTCTATAAAGACATGGATGAGCAAGTTTGGGGCGGAGGAACTTGACTGGCCTGCACTGGCCTCAACCCAATAGGACACCTTTGGGATGAACTAGAGCGGAGACTGCGAGCAAGGCCTTCTCATTCACATCAGTGCCATCAGTGTAAAGGCAGGCATCCCAATACTTTTGGTAATATAGTGTATATGCTAAATCAAAGTGTACAAAATTGTACCACACAAGTAACCACATAAGTGTGCACCTCTACTTATTATAAAATAATCAACAATCAGTGATAAATACAATAGGTTTTCTGCAGCCTCCTTAAATATATAGAAAAGCAAAATTAAATGAACACATCTATAGAAAGTCCATAGAACAAAAGGTACCTCTTATTCTATGGACTTTCTTTAGATGTGTTTATTTCATTTCGCTTTTCTATGCAGTTATCAGCCATGATTGTTTTGATAATCAGCAAATATACAGTAATCTCACATATAGCTATTTAAACAAATTAAGAAATCACTCTTTGTAAAAGAGTGACCCTGGCAGAGGGGAGTTTGTTTGGATATCAATGTTATATGTCTATAGGCTCCAATGTTGGAAATCCAGTCTTCATTAATATATACAAATATTATAGCAAAAAGTGCAGCGCTAGGGGGCGTGGCCTGAAGCGAGAGGGAATGGACGTCTCCTCCCAGAGCTCCAAGACTCCCTTCGCCTAATCTGGAGGCATCCTGAACAGTGGACAAAGGGTGAGAGACATCAACCCACCTTACTGTCCCCACACACACCATCTACCCCCCAGACCGATATTGAGTGGGAAAAGACCGTCCACAGCCCAGTATGATACACTGCAGTGCTCAGCCCCCGGGAGGCCGCCACCATCTTTGAGGCCAAGGACACTGGACCGCCTCACAGCCCGCATCAGCCTGCTACCTCTCCATGAAGGGTTACATCGACCCTCTAGCTGGTCTCCCACACCTCCACAGCTGCCCTGTGACCTTGCAGGCCCATACAACAACTACAGGCCAGAGGCAAAACTCGAGGCCTAGTAGCGGCCGACAAGCCGCGGCCTCAATTTTAAACCGATGCTCCGAGGCCTAGTGATGGCCGCCAAGCCATGGCCTCGATTTCATACACAGCCGGCAGCATCCATCCTTAGAGCCCTAGGACTGTGCCCCACACCAACCCTGAACAGGGAAGCAACTAAGAGAGCAGAAGACCGCAGAACAATCTAAGAAACATACCAGACAGCCTCCCTCGGCAGCCATCTTGCTACTCCCAGATTAATACAACCCCTGACTCCAAACATCTCTGAGGGTTAAAAAAAAAAAACAACACAACTGTCACATAGGATCTCCTGAACCACCGGATCACAACCTGCCTACTTTATAAAAAAAAAAAAAATAAAAAAAGGAAGCAGCGGAATGGCTGCCTGAACTCCGAGCCCTGCCCCACAGCCCGGATCGCAGCAACACAAAGCGACCCATCTACCCAGAAAGCGCTTAGCGAAAGGAGAGATAGAGGACACACAGGGGCATGTCCAAAAAGCGGTACAAACCAACCGCTCCACGCCGTCTGACCAACTACTATACCACAGCCGCAACCATGCAGAAGACCCAAGATGGCACCCACACTGGGAGCACCAAGCAGAGTGACACACCCGAACCATCGCCCGACCCAGCTCCACAATTACAGGGAGTGAAAACCACAACAATAATGGACCCCAGGGAAGGCATGAACACTCTACCACCACCAGACACCACCCCATCTGATGCGCAATCTGACAGAGGCAAGAGACTGGCCACGTCACCAGCAAACTCCCCGTACAATGAACCCCAGGCTAAAAAACAGCTATGGACCTCCACTAATGCTGCAATGCACAACACTGAGCATACCACCTCCCTGGCCTCTGTCCCAGTTACAGATAACCCTGTATCTGAAGCAATGCTAAAATCTATGCTGCTTACCTTACAGAAAGACCTACATAAGGAGCTACAAATCTCCATCTCCCAGCTGCATGACAGAGTAGTCTCCTTAGAGGAAAGAACAGATGCACTAAAAGACAACATGCAAGATTACTCCAGAGCACACAACGAATTACTTGATGCACACGAACATCATGCAGAAGACATTCACCACATTAAACTAAAACTGGCAGACTTGGAAGACCGTGCCAGACGAAATAACATCAAATTTAGGGGTATCCCTGAGTCAGTAAAAGCCCAAGAATTAACCCCATACTTGCAACAACTTTTATTAAAACTCCTCCCTCGTCTGAGCACCCAAGACATCTTAATTGACCGAGCCCATAGAATCGCTAAGCCAGCGCACCTACCCGCTGACATTCCAAGAGATGTCCTCGCTCGGATTCATTTCTTCCATGTGAAGGAACAGATCCTCTCGACCGCTAAAGCCTCAAAGTCGCTACCAGCCCCATACACCAACATAAAGCTGTTTTCTGACCTCTCCCCCGCTACCATGGAGTTCCACAGAGCCTTCATGCCCGTCACCTCGGTCCTACAACAAAACAACATAACGTACAAGTGGGGCTTCCCAACCAAGCTACTGGTCACGTACCAACACCAAATGGTTACCATCCTCTCACCCAAAGAAGGATATAAAAAACTAACAAATTGGGGCCTGCTCCCCCTCCCCCCCAATGACACAGGACAAAGAAGATTGGCTCCCATGTCTTCTAACTCCCGGAATACAGCCCCCTAAACAAACTAAATAACACAACCTACAAATGCACTCAGCCCTCCTACTACTCCGATCCGGCAAGGGCTCTCCACGCTTGCATCCCTCTCACAACCCCCAGGTTATAGTGTGCAAAGCACACCATTGTTTAGGAAAACCGTTCAAGTTATCGCTTACCTTAGTTCTTGTTTATATTACTAAGTATTTTGAATCGCTGACCTGACACCTGCGTGATTACTGTGCGTACTCTCAATAACCAATTTCTTTAATTGTTTCTCTGCTACAAACTGTAGTAAACTAAAGGGTAGAGTCCAACACCAACAGCGAACCCCTCCGAGCATCATCAACTAACATGCCCACCACACTTACTTCCATAAATGCTAAAGGGCTGAATTCCCCCTTCAAACGCAATCTACTATGGAAGGAAGCCTTATCTCAGCACGCAGATATACTCTGCATACAAGAAACCCACTTTTCCAATCTCAAACCACCCCAATGTAAACACAGAATATTATCCATACTGCTTCTTTGCAAACGCCTCACAAAAAAAAAAAGGAGTGATGATTGCCATAAGTTCATCAGTAAACTTCACCCTACACCATTGTGAAGCTGATGAAGAAGGCAGATACCTCATCCTCTCAGTCACAATTGACAATCGTCCCCTCACCATTGTGAATATATACGCACCCAACATGGCCCAGAAAAAATTCTTCACCACCATATTTACCAAATTGGCCCCATATAGATCCACACCCTTACTGCTGTGCGGAGATTTCAGTGAGATTGTTAACCCATCACTAGACACAACCAACCCCACAAAACGCAGACCCCCGGCCCTCTCTGCCCTCCTGCAAAGGGAAGACCTATATGATGCTTGGAGGTGTTTGCATGATATGGAGAGGGACTACACCTTTTACTCCTCCCCTCACCAATCTTACTCTCGGATTGACCTCATAATCATGGATAAACACCTATTACAATCCATAGAGCAGGTACAAATCGGAACGATTACGTGGTCCGACCATGCTCCAGTGTCGATTAAACTGTCAGACTCTACATACTGCCCGAGACACACAATTTGGAGACTCAATACCTCCCTCCTCAACAATCCGACCTTTGAATCACAAATTCAATCCGAGATTAAGAACTATTTCCTAAACAATGCAAACTCTGTGTCTGAAAAAAATGCATACCTCCATCACAGATTCACTACTTCAAAAAATTCACACCCTAGAACTAACAAACAAACAGAACCCCACCGCCCAAGTGGCCGCAGATCTCAAAACTCTAAGATACAAGCTTAGTGAACACCTCCGCTCTAAATTTGATCTCTACATCAAACGCCTCAACAAACGCCGCAACTTTACAACAGAAAAATCCCCTTTCTCAAGACCCCCCAGGGCAGACGCCTAAACAATCCCCTTGACATTGCCAATGAATTCAGCAGATTTTACACAAGCCTTTACTTGTCAGAGACAGACCCTATGACCCCTCCAAACTCAGAAGACATCGCTAAATTCTTAACCTCAATTCACCTTCCCACAATTCCCCCTGACCAATTAGCAGCCTTAATGGAACCCTTTACCCCAATGGAAATATCAAAAATTGTCAAGCAGCTCCCCCTTCACAAAGCACCCGGCCCAGATGGCTTTCCAAATGAATATTACAAAAAATTTGACTCTCTCCTTACCCCCCACTTATGCAACACCTTCAACCAACTAATGACAACAGGCGACATCCCAAAAGAGTCTCTAGAAGCATTAATAGTCACCATACCCAAGCCAGGAAAAGCACCAGACAACCCAGCCAACTATCAACCAATTTCGTTGCTCCCGACACCAAAATGTACGCCAAACTCCTGGCACAATGCCTGTCCTCGGTCATTTCGCAAATTATTCACCCAGATCAGGTAGGCTTCGTGCCAGGCAGACAAGCAGCGGACAGAACCAGACGCTTCGTGGACCTCATACAGTGGGTGGAACATACCCGAACGCCTTCTCTATAGTTGGACGCAGAGAAGGCGTTCAACAGGGTCCACTGGCCATACATAGAAGTGGTACTCCGCAAGTTCGGAATATCAGGAACGCTCTTGACAGCTATATTAGGCCTCTACACTAAACCTAACGCGTGTGTGTGGACCTCAGGTATCACATCCGAACTCTTTACAATCACCAATGGCACGAGACAAGGGTGCCCACTCTCTCCCTTAATATTTGCCCTAGTTATCGAGCCTCTGGCACAGGCCATCAGATCTTTCCCTGCAGTCTCAGGAATCATGGCCGGGGAAACCGAACACAAATTGGCCTATACGCTGATGAGATCATCATAGACATGACAAACCCGAATACGTCCCTCCCTGCAGTTCAACAAATACTAGACTCCTTCAGCGCAATCTCTCGATATAAAATAAACCACAATAAATCCCTCATGCTAAACTTAGGCCTAGACCCACAAACCACCAAAAACATCTCTACCACCTCCACATTTGCCTGGTCCCCTAATACCTCCATTCCATACCTGGGGATTTGGCTGACATTCCCAAGCAAAGCCCTATTAAAAACAAAATATGATAACCTCATGAGTAAGCTCTTGTGGCAGTCCAAGGAATTAGACCACATAACCCCGTCCTGGGCAGGTAGGATCACACTAGTTAAAATGTACCTACTTCCGCATATTCTATATTTATTCCGTACACTACCTCTACCCTACCTACAAACAAGAATGAGTAACCTACAAAAGGTTATCAACAACTTCATCTGGCAACAAAAACGTCCCAGAGTACACAGAACAGTACTCCTGACCCCTGCCCAACAAGGAGGCCTTGGTGCACCCAACATTCAAGCATACTACTGTGCAATAATCCTGGACCAGTTGAAGGCCTGGTGGTCACCAAACAACTCCACAACCTGGAAACAAATAGAAGCCACCATGCTTTCGAACAATCCAAAACTTACTCTGGCTGCCACCCTTCTCAACCCCAAACCAGCACACTATCCGTTAGACACCATAAATGCCTCACTATGGGTATTGGTGGCAATGCTACAAAGCAACAAAGGGCTCTCCAGAGACACCTTAGCATACATCCCCATTGAATCGATACAACTAATATCGCCAGACCTACCTCTCACAGATTGGATAAAAGCCGGTATCTCAAACCTGGGCATGCTCCTGTCACCTTCAGGGATACAGTCCTTCTTGGAACTAAAACAGGAATACAACATACCTCAAAATACTTTTTTTCTCATTCTACGAATCAGATCGATTTTATCCACAATACAATGGTCACACACGGGCTCCTTAACTCCAGAACTCCTGCGATTCTACAATACTAAACGCACCTCATCAGAAGGAATATCCTTTATATATAAACTGCTCACCTCTCCGTCCCCGGACCTACTCTCCCTCTCCATCAAACACTGGGCCACCCTCACATACAACCCACCCTCACTTGAACAATGGCAAAGGGCACTTAATGCCCCCAGGAGATTATCCCATTGCATCACACATTGGGAACCCGTGCAGAAACTGTTTCACAGGTGGTACTTCACACCAACCAGATTGGCAATCATCTTCCCCTCCATCTCACCTAAATGCTGGAGAGGTTGTGATCTCAACGGATCCTTGAAACACATATGGTGGGAATGCTCACACATCAGACCTTCCTGGCACGAAATAACCAACCTCATTGCCACCCTGTGTGACTGCTCCATACCCATGATGCCACTGGACTTACTCTTAGGACTTTCAATACCTTCATGGCCCAGACACCTACAAACCTTAGTGACTCACATTCTAATTGCAGCACGACTTGCAATAGCAAAAAAATGGAAATCACCTCAAATGCCTCAACTAGTAGAAGCTATTCACCTCCTGAATGTGCAATATCAGTTGGAATACTCATTTGCTAAGGCCAACATCTCCATACAATCCTTCCACAGAGCCTGGGAAAAATGGACCTCAGACCAATGAAGCATTCTCACTCCTTAATGAATCCAGCAACTCTCTGGACATGATGGAGTTTACTCCAGAGGAACTCTACTAATCTACCCCACGTCCCAGGCCACACTCTGTGCAAAAATTATCTAGTAGTAGCACAGTATCCACACCCAACCACCCTTTTCAGTACAACCTTATACCACGGGTGTCACTACCCCATAACTTGCCACCCTAGCTTTCTTGTTGACATTGTCAGCCTATTGTTCAAATGTTTGACCTTGTAAACAAATAGAGGTTGCGCTTCCCCCTTGCCACAGTTTGCTCCCTGTCGGGGTGGCCGAGAGCGTGGTGCAATTCCACACACTACATTCTACCAAGTAGTTTCTTTGTTTGTTCCTAACAATGCCGTAAACATCTTACTTGTGATCTCGCTGTACCAACAAACTATTGACATGTATGGTCACTTATCTTACGGTACCTCATTATTGTTACTTTTCTACAAAAATCCAATAAAACTCAAAGTAAAAAAAATTAAAAAGTGCAGCGCTAAAATAATGTTTGATAATAGATAAACATAAAAAAATCAGCTGATCTAAAGCACATGATCATTCACTGAACAGAAGTCTGGAAAACGTCCATGAGTACAGTCCATGAGTGAAAGATAATCCTCTGTGAAGTGAGTATAAATGAAAAAACACACAGGTGCTCAGGTGTGACAGCTCACACCCACCAAAGGCTAGACTGGCCTCTCAGCTTAATGATCCGACCCTGACGGATCAGCCAGCTGCTCAAACTTGCATACAACTGCTCAGAGGAAATCCAACTTCTTGTCACAGGACGAAAAAATGAGCATTTGAAGCCAAGTGCAAGCGATCATAGACTGCTGTGTATGCCAACACACTCCTCCAAGATGGCCACAGGTGATGTCAGATGAACCCCTCCCCGATGTACGTGTTACATCCTAGCACAGGAATTGCTTATGTGTCCTTGAAGGTTATGTTTGCGCTGAATATTTTCATGTTTCGTTAATATATACACTGTGCAAAGTCCTTGCCCTCAAAAATACTTGCAAAGCTTTATATAAAAACACAGATATTCTAAGTTTGTACATATTGCAATGCATGTTTAAAATAAATCCTAACAATAAACTTCACAATTTTGCTCCAATTTGGTTTGGTAAAAATACCATTGAAAGCTTTTTGTTACATTTGATAAATGCAAAAAAAAATGTGTTATTAGAAATCCATTAATTTTCTGTGTTTTGTGCATTCAGTGTTATCTCAAACAATGTTATCAGGAAGTGTGCTAGGACTATAGAACACCCCATGTCATGAAGAAGAAGGGGGTGGTGTTCTGTTGTCCTAACACACTTCCTGTCTAAGGGTGACATTGCTGTTTCTTCACAGATGAGGGAGCATTGTCACCCTTGAACAGTAATTGTAGACAGACAGAGATTCCCCTATTTTTTTTAACTTTTAACCACTTTAGCCCCGGAATTATTTCCCCCTTTATGACCAGAGCACTTTTTGCAATTCGGCACTGCGTCGCTTTAACTGACAATTGCGCGGTTGTGTGACGTTGTACCCAAGCGAAATTGACGTCCTTTTTTTTCCACAAATAGAGCTTTTTTTGGTAGCATTAGGGAATATAAAAGAACTGGGCTAGGCGCTGCTCAATTGTTCAACAGGAAATTAAAATATATATAATATGTCAAAAAATATGTGCTCAACCAAAAATGTGCTCCTATGACCCCTATTGGTTATGTATAAATCGACATCACAAAAAGGTATTGCAATGTGTGTTCATAGGTGAGTATCTTTATATGAAGTGTACAGGTAGAAGTGTGTGACAGTAGTGGTAAAAAAAACTATCTTTCATTAATTTTTATTGAAGTTTTAGACAATAACAAGGAGGCAAGATATTATAAGCCTGAGTCTGTCATACAAAGAAATATGCTTAAAATAATCATTAAGGCACGTGATAATAACAAAACAAATCAGTTTCAAGTCTGCAGTAAACTATGCGGCTATATGTAAACGGGCACATGGCGAGAGATGCTATGGCCCCCCTCAAGACACCCCCTCTGGGAGCAAGCTGTGTCAAGAGAAATGGGAAACAACAGATCCCACCACATTCAAAAAATAAACAAGAATAAAAAAGGAAAACATTTGAAAGTATGAACATCTTAAAATTGCCTGGATAAGCAGCAAACCCTTACTCCCAACCACAAGATTGGGAAAGGATAGTGCTATGCATGGACCAACAGTACCCAGACATTTAAAGAGAAGCAAACAGAGAGGGGACAGTAAAAGAGAGAGAAGCTACAGAAGAGAGAAAGAAAGAGGAACAAGGTAGAGGGATAGCACCGGGGAGCCTTATGAGAGATTGATAGAGGTATAGATCACAGAGGGAGATTTAAATACTTCTTCCAGGGACCCCAGGCTAGGTCAAAATCAGTTGATGTATCCAGAATGATACTGGCAATTTTTTATTTTCAAAGGTTTTTATTGAGTTTCACAGTAAGAGAATACAATGATAAATCTCGCATAAAAAAATAGAAAACTCAGACATATATGAACACATAAGTTTGTAGGTCAGGTGGTCAAGGTGTCAACCAGCTTAGATCAGAAATGGTGTGTCACTAGGTCTTACTGTCACGGCGGAGAATGGAGGGGGTCTAGCTGCCATTGGGGTTGCGTGGGCAATATGTGGCTCAGGTGGTTTATCCAAGTAAAGATGAAAGAGTCAATAGATCGATGGACCAGCCACCACCTCAGCGCCCCTATGGGAGCAAACTGCGCCGGAGGAGGTAGATTAGTCCATTATGAGCTGTATAAATCAAGAGACCAAGGATAGCCTCTGAGCCTAAATCGTAGGTTACGGGTTGGTTCTATGCGACCTCCATATAATCAATGGAGGGGAGTGACAGTTGATTTGTCCAGGTATTATGGGATGGGGAGACCTAGTGGGCTATTGATCAGGTCAACTGGCAATTTTTTCCTGCGTCATGATCCATTACATTTTCTGTTTAGCTGCATTGAAGAATACTGTGGGGCATTTCCAGGCCCTGGCAATTGTGATTTTAGCACCCAAAAGGATGAAATGCATAAGTTTAAAGAGGGGTCTAGGAAGTCCGTTAGGTCTGACATTAAGAAGGGCCGTTTCTGGGTTCTGGAGGATCGGTTGACCCGTGATCTTACGAATCAGGTAGAATACCCTATTCCAAAAGCCTCGAATGCAAGGGCATTCCCACCAAATGTGGAGAAAGGAGCCCATACTGCCACACTCCCTAAAGCAGAGGCTTGGAGGAATTTGGGAACATGGCTGCCAGCGGATTTGGTACCAAGTACCAACGAGTGAATACCTTAAGATTGGCCTCCCTCAAAGTGATATTCGCTATCCCTTTAAAGGATCTCTGGAACAGAGAACACCACCTGTCCGCCTCCCAATCCTCCTCCAAATCCTTTTCCCATTTCCTCGCAAAGGGAGGCTTATCTGGACTCTCCATCAGTGATGCATAAATCAGGGAGATACCTCCTCTTTGAACCTCCAGTTCCGAACACCATTTTTCATATGGGGTGACGCTAAGAGAACCAGTTCTAAGTTTCCACAATGAAGTAAAAAAGTGATATATTTGCATAAAACTAAACTGCTCTGAAGGGGGCATATCCAATTTGTTAATGCAGTGAGTTAGAGTCAAAGGGCCTGAGGGGGTCAAAAAGTGGCTTATTCTGAAAAGGCCCTTATTCGTCCACCACTTGAAAGCTCGGATATTAAGGCCTGGAGGGAATTGGGGGTTATTAAAAAGATGATTGAGGGGGCGAAGATGAGAGATTAAATTGGGGGGTTTAAGAATTGAGTCACTTAGGGCAAACGAATGGGACAGGGTAGGGGCGAGTATAGGGGGCCTCAATTTATGTGGCGCCCCCACCAAGAAATCGATAGTGTTTAAAGGAACCGCCTGTCTTTCAATGCCAATCCAATCTGGTTTATCCCCTCTAGAAAAAATGGTTGAGAACTGGGCTAATTGGGCTGCCTGATAGTATTTATATAGGTGTGGGAGTCCTAGGCCACCCTGATTACCTCTTCTGTACAGGACATTAGCAGAGCATCTAAATCCCTTACGGCCCCAGATAAATTTCAAAATTTGTGATTGTAATTTTTGCAGCTGATATTTCCTGATGGGTATAGGGAGAGCTCGAAAAAAGTAAAGAATCCTGGGGAGAAGGGTCATTTTGACTGCATGTATCCTACCCAACCAGGAGAGGCCCTCCTGATCCCACTTAGAGAGATCGACTGCTAGTTTCTTGAATAAGGGTGGGTAGTTGGCTTCAAACAAATGGTTAATGCTAGCTGCCAAATTGACCCCCAGGTATGGTAGTTGGTTACCATTCCAAGTAAACTTATAAAGTTCCCTAAGGCGATGAACTGTAGATTCCGGGGTTTAGACATTTAGGGCTGCTGATTTGGACCAATTAACACATAACCCAGAGACCTCACCGAACTCCTGAAGGAGGTGAATTACTTGTGGGGTAGAACTGAGTGGGGACGTGATAAACAAAAGTAGATCGTCCGCGAATAATGCATTTGTGTGTATGGGTTCCGCACTTCACCCCCTGTATGCCCGGGTTGGCTCTAATGGCACATGCCAAAGATTCCATCGCTATCGCAAATATTAGAGGGGAGAGGGGACATCCCTGTCTAGTTCCCCTATAGATAGCAAAAGGGTCTGAATAGTAGTTTTGTAATTTAACCTGGGCGCTAGAGATAGAGCCAGCAGAGTCTGACATGGAGGAGAGTGCAGACTCAGAACAGATACAGCAAATAACACTGGAGCAGTTCCCCTCCTCTACACAGCCAGTCTCCATTGCTGACATGAAGAAGATGTTAATCTCCCTCAGAGATTCTATGTATTTGGATATGAAGAAGACATTGGGGCCAGTTAAAGCGGACATTATGGAGTTACAGCAGAGGGTGGCACATGTGGAACACAAAATGGATGATACTTTTACAGCACACAATAGCATGATTGACGTACTACAAGAACAGCAGGCAGACATCCAGAGAATGGCGGCCAAATTAGCGGACATAGAAGACTGCAGTAGACGGAATAACATCAAATTCCGCTGCTAGCGACATGGAACTCATAATTGATAGGGCGCACAGACTTCCTAAGCCATCATTCCTTCCACATGCAACTCCACGTGATGTACTAGCAAGAATCCACTATTGTCATATTAAAGAGGAAGCCATGCGCGCCATGCACGCCATGCGCAGATCACGAACTTAGATGGTCAGTTTGCAGGAGTAGCGCTTTTCACTGACCTCTCACAAGCTACCATTCTCCATAGGAAAAAACTCCTTTCTATCACCAAAGTCCTGATGAATCACGAAATCCAATATCAATGGGGGACCCCTTCAAAGCTGATAGTAACCTACCGCGACAAAACATACAACATTTTCTCTCTGGAAGCCGGCTTACGTCATCTGAGGGAGTGGGGCATTATTCCAGTGGAATCTCCAGTGGAGGAGCGTAGGAAGCCCCAACCATTACGATCAGAATGGTCCAAGTGAAAAATTGTCTAACTGACAGGTTTACCTCGAGTTCAGCTACTTTTTGTGGTTTTAGGCCGACACAGTTTACAAGAGTAGTACAATTACCTGGTGTAGAGATACCAGACTAATCGGTTACAAAGCCCCAGCAATTAATGGGCAGGGTTTTCTGCCACCGTACCCCGGGATAAATCCCGGGCCAGTTTTTTATGGATTATTCGTTTTATGTTACACCTCATTATTGAATCCATACCACTCGTCTCCACCCAAAATGGCAACTCTTTCTGACTATGTCTCATATAGGAATCCATCCTTTGTACTGAGAATCAATCACTAGTCTCACCCACCAGACACTCGTAATGCCTTATCGATGCCACTAACAAGTATTACATATGCCCCGGCTCAATATGCATTGACTCGGATAACCAGCACCAATACGAAAGACCCATGACGATCAAATTATAAAGGCCTAAATAGCCCTTTTAAACGCAAACTTCTATGGACAGAAGCGCAAAGGCTAAATGGGGATGTTATCAGTGCACAAGAGACTCTGCACAGAAAGCCCCTAAGTGCTCCCATGCACTATTTCCACATGTGTTCTTCGCAAATGCCAACACCAAACATAATGGGGTACTTATTGCAATCAGGAACTCTGTTACCTTCTCTCTACAGGAAGTGATTAGCGAACCTAACGGTCGATATATTATTCTAATATGTATACTTAATAATGTTTTATATACTATAGTGTCTGTGTATGCTCCCAACAAAAAACAGCTATCTTTTTTAACAGACTTATTAAAAAAGTCAAGTTGGTTCAAAGGGGAGCGTTGGTTATGCTCAGCGACTTCAACTCTGTGCCTGACGCTATGCTAGATTGCTCCCTTCAGACTAATTCCCATAAGCTTTCCTTGAAGGACCTCCTGAACAGAGAGTCGCTTTATGATTCTTGGAGATGCCTTCACACAGGCGAGAAAGATTATACTTTTTTCTCAAACCCCCACAAGTCATATACTAAAATAGATCTGGCCATAACAGATATCCACACCCTCTACCTACTCCGTGAAGCGACTATAGAAAACATTACGTGGTCAGACCATGCTCCCATTACAATCACAATATCAGAACAGCACAATGAAAACGCCACCAGATTATGGCGCAATAATACCAACATTTTCCAGCAAAAGTCGCACAGAGATGAGGTCGCTAGGCAATTACAAGAATTCTTTCACTTTAACAAGCCAGAAAACAACAACTATGTCAATACCTGGTGCGCACACAAGGCCTACATAAGGGGTATTTTGCTGCAAATCACATCCAGGGAAAAAGAAACAGGACCCAAAAAATACACTGCCTTTTAAATGAGATTAAAAATTTAGAATCCCAACATAAAATACTCCACTCCCAAGCTACACTAGAAAAACTAAACCAAAATAGACTAGAACTTATACAGCTGCTAATGCTAGACTATGAAAGAGCTCTCAAACACCTAAAGGCTTCCTATTACTTATTCGGCAATAAAGCCGGGAAACGTTTAGCGAGGAAAGTACAAATAAGAGGCAAAAACAAAAATAACCCTCATGAAAAATCCAGCCACAAACATAAAAGTCCAGCACCCCAAGGATATAGCAGATGTCTTCAAAAAGTACTATAGCTCTCTATACAACTTAGAGAAAGACCCCAACACCCCTCAACCGTCACCAGGAAAAATCAAAGAATTCCTTGACTCAGTTAACCTTCCCTCTATCACCCAAGAACAACTAGATTTTCTAAACGCCCCTTTTACCACCAAGGAAATCACAATGGTATTTAATACATTACCGATCAATAAAACTCCAGGCCCAGACGGCTTATCGGCAGAATATTACCGTTCCTTCAAGGAAATAATTATACCCCCTCTCGTAAAACTTTACAATAGCGCAGCATCCTCAGGGATCCTCCCTAATGAAATGCTCAAAGCCATAATAGTAACACTACCCAAACCAGGTAATCCCCCAGACATTCCGCAGAATTTTAGACCAATTTCCCTATTAAATACAGACCTTAAAATATACGCCAAACTAATCGCAAATAGACTGGCCACAATAACACTTACGCTAATAGCACAGGAGCAAGTTGGGTTTGTACTAAATAGACAAGCTCCCGATGGTACCAGGAAAATTTTAAATCTACAAAGGATAGCAGAACAGAATAAAACCCCAGCGGCCTTTTTGGCTCTCGGCGCCGAAAAGGCCTTTGACAGGATGCACTGGGGGTATATGAACGCCATCCTAGCCAAATTTGGCTTGAAAGGCTTCATTAACTCTGCTATTTCAGCCCTTTACACAAATCCCTCTGCACAGATATACACGGCCTCTGTTCTATCAGAAGAATTTCCCATCACAAATGGCACTCGCCAAGGATGTCCTCTTTCACCCTTAATATTCACCCTAATAATGGAGCCTCTAGCAACGGCAATAATGGACTCCCCTGAGATATTTGGCATAAAGGTAGCAGACGCTAATTACTCTATTGGCCTCTTTGCCGATGATGTTATTCTTACCCTCTCCAAATTGGACCAATCCATCCCTGCGGTCAATGAAATCATTAATAGGTTCGGCAGCATTTCCTATTATAAAATCAATATCTCCAAGTGCCAGGCGCTACCCCTGAATCTCACCAAAAAGACTAAGATTAAATTGAAATCCATCTTCCCCTGTAACTGGGACTCCACAGAAATACAATACCTAGGAATTCACATACCAAACAATTCGACAAAATTATATGAAGCCAATCATAAAAAATTGCTAAAATCCATACAGTTAGAACTTACACAATTGAGTAAGCATGAGATATCATGGCTAGGCCGCATAGCGACATTTAAGATGATTTCTCTACCGAAGATATTATATATCTTCAAAACAGTGGCGATACCGGTCCCAAATGCCTTCTTTACCACACTAAATTCCCTGCTCAAAACTTTCATCTGGAAAGGTACACGGCCACGCATAAGCTTTACCACAGTACTCAAACCCAGACACAAAGGAGGAAATGGAGCTCCCTCCATCAAAGACTATTACAGAGCAGCATTGTTAGACCAACTGAAAGCCTGGATTCTCCCTCGCTATCAGAAGCTTTGGGTGATAATAGAACAAGCTATGATACATAATAGAAACCTTATAACTTTATTACTGGCAGCAAGCATGGGATTTCCCATTCAAATACCAAAACACCCCTCCCTGATGGCATCGGTGGAAGCCTGGAGAGCCCTTTTAGACCTAAAAAGAGAATGCATCACAATACCAATTAAAGAGGCCCCCCTGCAAATATTTGATTTCCTCATCCCCGACTTGTCGACCGAGGTGTGGACCAGGCGGGGGTTTTCGTCCTGGGCTACAGTAACAGAAGACGCTAAATTGAAAGAGCCGTTCACTACCAATAGAATTACCCACTTTCTGGGGGGGCTCAGCTTGGTCCATGTTTTGGTGGACAGGGAAATTTGGGAATGGTATAACAAAGAGGAAGTATCTAGGGGCGGCATATCACGCATTTACCTAATGCTACAAAAAGAAACCCCTCTGAAACAGGCAGCTGCTATTAAGAAATGGGAAAGAGACCTAGGGAAAACATACACAGAACAACAGTGGGAATATGCAACTAAACATAGTATGAAGGCAACCCATTGCGCCCTGCACTGGGAAAATACCCTTAAAATATTGTATAGATGGTACTTGACCCCAGCATGGCTGTCACACATGTACCCAGAAGCTTTCGCAGACTGCTGGCGCAATTGCGGACAAAAGGCAACATTCTTCACATCCTATGGCAATGCAAATAGATTAAGAGTTCTGGCAAGCTATAGTCAGGATAATTTCCTGAGTCACGGGGTATATAGTGGAAGCCGCCCCAGAATTGGCTCTTTTAGGCTTAAATCTGGAGAAATTCCCTCCAGAGCTAAGACGAGTAATAACCCATATTTTGATAGCAGCCAGACTAACAATAATGAATAAATGGAAAAAAGATATAGCCCTTTCTATAGAGGAAACAATCTCTAGAGTGAAACTCCAATGTTCATATGAACATATTTTTGCCAGAGTACAAGGAAATGTTGAGAGATTCTGACAAAATTGGAACGTCTGGCTACAAATTTATACATTATGAAAGGTGTTTAACCACATGTCATAGTCAGGCTATTGAGGTTAGTAGTAATGGGTGGTATGGACAAGTTAATTGAATTGTTCTTCTACCGGCTCTATAGAAAAGAGCCACCTAACATATCTTTTAACATTACTAAAAATGTGCCTTATTTGCTCACAATAGTAAGGACAATTTGAAACAGGGTCTTCATCCTACAGATTCCAGCTTAGGTACTTAGGCTAAGTTACTAAGCTGGGGCAGGAATAGCTAGCCTGTCCACAGTGTGTACCGAGTGGGGTGGCAGGCACTTCCCAGTGAGAGTGGGGAGCAAATAACTATATATTAAAGTTATACCATGATAATTGAACACAATATATATTCTATAAGATGTGTTTATGTCTAATGTAGGGATAGACTACTCTGAAAATGGAATCTTTTCATCATACCTGTGAGCGTTATATTCGTTTGTATTGTAATTTCCTATACTTTCAATAAAAACACAATTAAAAAAAAATAGATAAACATTGAAAATTAAAAATTAAAACAAAAATATATATTATATTAAAATAGGTTTCATAATATAAAAATGTTTTATGATATGAATAAATTATGGGTATACTGGATATGATGATAAATATCTTGTTGAAAGAGAAAATGGGAGAATAGAAGGGGGTAGCAAGAACCCCCTTTTGTTTTTGTATGCTAAATCAGAAGCTGATATTTTCTGGGAGGTTTGACTGTTAGTGCTCGTGGGATAATTAGCACCTGTATATTAGAAGTTTGATATAAAGCAGTTTAAGTCTATGTCTATATTCAGGCCAGCAGGAAATAAAGTCCCTAATTTATAGATCCATCTCATTTCATTTTGTGATATTTTAATCTTTTTGTTACTTCCTCTCCAGTGTTCCTTGATTTTATGAATCCCATAAAAAAATAATTTCTGATGGATTTCTTCCATGTATCTCCTTGTAGTGCCTTGATAAGCTATGTTTAGGATAACCTTTTTTGATATTATTAATGTGTTCTCTTATTCTGATGTAGAGTGGTCTTGTGGTTCTCTCCACGTACTGTAAATGGCATGGACATTCCACTATATATGTAACGTGGGTACTATTGCAAGTTATAAGCTCTTTGATGTTATGTTGTGTTCCATATGCGTATGATTTGAAAGTTTCTTTTTTCCGTAGTTGTTTCCTGCTTGTACGACACAGAAGGCATTTCTGACATCTGTAAAACCCTTTGATCTTGTTTGATCTTTCCTGGGGGGTTAATTACATTATGCACCAGATGGTTTCTAAGGACGGGCACCTTTTTATATATGAACTTTGGTTTATTTGGTAGGATTTTACTCAAAATTTTGTCAGTTTTTAAAATGGGCCAACATTTTCTCACAGTTTTTCTCTGTGGAATCCAGTGATGAAGGCTATTTCCTGGTTCTTTTTTTTTCTCAAATATTTTATTAGTTTTCACATATTCAGAACATGTCAGACATCTGCAGATATTACAAGCTGTTTTGGAGTCTTATTTGTCTTGATACAAAGGTATCAAAGAAATATTTATGCTATAAGATTCCTGTATATATTGGTTCAGATACATCATGGGGTCTGGAATATCAACACTTACAAGGGTTGGTAGAGTAGAGGTTACAACAATTATCGGGTGAGAGGCAGTTAAGTCACTTTCTCACCAGGTGCGGGTGGGAGGGGAGAGTATAAACAGGGAGTAGGGGATGGGGAGGGGGGGTCATTCATTTGAAAGTACACCATTCAAAACTACAGTTGGTACTACATTTGAAGCAAACTTTGTTTAACTGTCACATTTAGGTTCATCCACCTTCTGATAGAGGAAAGGGTATAGTGGGGGTTACCAATTTCGGTCCTTAACTCTGAGTGGGAGTCCAGTGGGCCCACTTTGAGGCAAAACGGTTGAGTTTAAGTGGATCAGGGGTGGAGAGATCTAGCTTCTCCAAGCTGTACAGTTTCTCCAAGTCTTTGCGAACATCCTTTGTTGTTGGGGGAGATGTTGAGTTCCAGTTTTTCAAAATCGCTCTCCTGCCCGCCATATAGCAAGAGGATAGCCAGGGTTTGTTAGTACGGGCTATACTAAGGTTAAGCTTGTCCGCAGTCTGCATCCATGGGTCGAAGGATCCAAAGAGCATCAGATAAATATTCCCGTGTGGTGAGAGGCCTATGACTTTAGCTACAAAGAGCTCCACCTTGGACCAGAACTGTTGGATGGTAGGGCATTGCCACAGTCTATGGATGAGTGATGATTTGGGAGTCTTGCAAAGGGGGCATAGTGGGCCCTTAGAATGGTCTTTTGGTCGCCAGTGTGGTACATAGGCCCGGTGCAGTATCTTGTACTGTTGATCTCTCCAAAATTCGTTGAGCACATGGGCGCAGGTTGTGTTTTAGGGAGAACCTCGCGCCACTCTCTAACTAATAAATGGTGAAATATAAAAAATATATACAATGTGCCCAAATAAATAAAATTAAATTATAAATTCATATACGCACAGGTTGCCGCAATACCTGATATATCACAATATCTAGGCAATGGTGTAAAATATGATACTGCGCAGTCTGATAGACCTTAGATATGCCATGTAAGTGACAAAATGAATACAAACTTGGCAATCAACCAATACTCAAGACATAAACAGTCTTCTTTTATGACCAAGTGACATAAAGAGTGCAACAGTGCAATCTAATCTTTCTTTTATTGACAAGTGACATAAAAAGTGCAAGTGTGCAAACTTATAGCTTAAATAGCTGTATTAGAAATAATATTAATACAGATTCTTCACATATTCATTGATAGTGGCTCCAATGGAATCTCAAACATTAAAATATTGAAAAATATTTAATAATATTTAAAAATATATAATAGTGTTTTTTTAACAACTGGTGACAAAAAAGTGCAATTTTTATGTCACTTGTCTATGAAAGAAAGATTAGATTGCACTGTTGCACTTTTTATGTCACTTGGTCATAAAAGAAGACTGTTTATGTCTTGAGTAGTGTTGAGCGAACCCGGACTGTAACGTTTGGGTCCGTACCGAACTTTAGGGTGTCCGTGGCACGGACCCGGACACGGACATTTCAAAAATCGTTCGGGTTCGGTCCGGGGTTCTGCTATTTTACTCCACGTGTTGAGAAGCTGCAGGGCAGCCAATCAACAAGCGTTTCACTGGTTTGCCCTTAGAAGCCATCACAGCCATGCCTACTAATGGCATGGCTGTGATTGGCCGGTGCATCATGTGACCCAGCCTCTTTATAAGCTGGAGTCACAGTGCTGCAGTCACATGCTCCTTGGGTTAGTGTAGGGAAAGGTAGCTGACGGCGTGAGGGACAGATTATAGCCATTTTAAGACCTGATCCTGCATCCTGAGATAGATTACTTTACTACTGCTGTCTGTGCTGTTGCTCTGAGGACAGATAGCAGAAATTAGAGATTTCACATACCGCTGCTTTGAGTTGCAGATCAAGCTCTGCATAG
>BLSH010503419.1:32273-43973 GCA_018402905.1 Glandirana rugosa
GGTTCCTGCTGCTCCTGTAGAAGAAGAAGAATTTATTATTATTTTTTTTGTATTAATAAATACTTAAATAGTGCTACATAGTACATTTGCGGGCAGAATGAGGAGAGCGTCAAATAAGGGGCGTGGTCGTGGTGCTGCTGGTGTTGGTGAAGCTCCTGTTGGAAGGAGAGGACGTGGTCGATCTGTGCCAGCTACACGCACAAGTGAAACACCTTCCTCAGGTGCGAGTAGCCGACAGAACCTTCAACGTTATATGGAAGGCCCGAATGCCGCTCAATGAATGGTGAGGCCAGAAGAAGTACAGGCGATAGTAGATTGGGTGGCTGACAATGCCTCCAGTTCCTTCACATTGTCTCCCTCCCGGTCCCTTGATGAAAGCTCAGAGTTGGCACCTGAACCCCATGGCCATCTGTCTTTCACCTCAGCCCCTTGTAAATTAGCCAATCAGTCTGAGCCCCAAGTCATGCAATGGACTCTTATGCTTTTTGATGACTCTCCTGGTGTGCTTACTGTGGGCCATCCACATAGCCCTGCCCCAGAAGTGGAAGACATTGAGTGCACCGATGCCCAACCACTTCTGTTGCAGGATGAGGACATGGAAACATCAGCGCAGTACGTCTCTGATGATGACGAAACACAGGTGCCAACTGTTGCAGCTTTCCTCAGTGTGCAGACTGACAAAGAGGGCAGTGGTGAAGCGTGGGTGGAAGATGATGTGCAGAAGGATGAGGAGGTCCTAGACCCCACATGGACTGAGGGTCATGCGAGTGACGTATGCAGTTTGGAGGAAGAGGTAATGGTCGCACAGAGGCAGCAGGTTGCAAAAGCGGAGTGAGCATCCCCTAGACAGTAGGCATTATACTACCCACCGCACCCAGGGACCTAGCACATCAAAGGCACCTCAAAGACGTTCCCCCCGCGTGGCAGTTCTTCAGACAATGTGCTGACAACAAGACACAAGTGGTTTGCAGGCAGTGCAATGATAGCCTGAGGCTAGGCCTAAATGTTCTTAACCTGAGCACAACCTGCATGATGAGGCATCTAAATTCAAGGCACAAGCTGCATTGGAATAATCACCTCAAAATTCAAGAAAGGTCTCGGCCTCCTCCTGCTTCCTCTTCTGCTGCTGCCTCGGCCTCTTCCTCCACCTCTCCAGTGCCAGTGTCATCTGCCACCCAGCAAACAGAGCATGTGACAGCAACGCCACCATGTCCGCCACCGTCCCCAAGGATTTCCACACAGTCCCATGGAAGCTTACAGCTCTCCATCTCCCAAACACTGGAGAGAAAGAGGAAGTACCCCCCTACCCACCCGCGATCCCTGGCCCTGAATGCCAGCATTTCCAAATGTCTGGCTTTTGAAATGCTGTCATTCCGTCTAGTGGACACGGACAGTTTTAAAAACCTGATCACGGTGGCTGTCCCACAGTATGTGGCTCCCAGCCGCCCCTACTTTTCCAGGCGAGCCATCCCTTCCCTGCACAAACAAGTTGGGGACAAGATCAAGTGTGCACTGCGCAACGCCATCAGTGGCAAGGTCCACATAACCACTGATACATGGACCAGTAAGCACGGGCAGGGACGCTATCTCTCACTAACTGCACACTGGCAAATGTAGTGGCGGGTGGGCCTGAGGTGACTAGACATTTGGCGCATGTCCTTCTGCCACCGAGGATTGCAGGGCATTTCTCTTTGCCTCCTGTTGCCTCCTCCTCCTACTGCGCTTCCTCCTCCTCGACCACCTCCTCATCCGCTCAGCGTAACACCTTCACCACCAACTTCAGCACATCCAGGGCGAAACGACAGCAGGCTGTTTTAAAACTGATATGTTTGGGGGATAAACCCCACACTGTGCAGGAGCTGTGGACGGGCATTGAACAACAGACTGATGAGTGGTTGTTGCCACTGAGCCTCAAGCCCAGCCTGGTGGTGTGCGACAATGGGCGAAATCTCGTAGCAGCTCTGGGCCTAGCCGGTTTGATGCACATCCCTTGCCTGGCGCATGTGCTAATTTGGTGGTACAGAAATTTCTAAAAAACTACCCGGATATGTCAGAGCTGCTGCAGAAAGTGCGGGCTGTCTGTGCGCACTTTTGTCGTTCTCACCCTGCTGTTGCTCGCATGTCTGCGCTGCAGTGGAACTTCGGCCTTCCCGCTCACCGCCTCCTATGTGATGTGCCCACAAGGTGGAACTCCACCTTGCACATGCTGGAGAGACTGTGCGAGCATCAGCAGGCAATAGTGGAGTTTCAGCTGCAGCACGCATGGGTCAGTCGCTCTGCGGAACAGCACCACTTCACCACCAACGAGTGGGCCTCCATGCGAGACCTGTGTACCATATTATGGTGTTTCGAGTACTCCACCAACATGGCCAGTGCTGATGACGCTGTTCTCAGCATTACTATCCCACTTATATGTCTCCTTGAAAAAACACTTTGGGTGATGATGGAAGAGGATGTGGCACAGGAGGATGAGGAGGAGGAAGAGGGGTCATTTCCACGGTTATCAGGCCAGTCATTCACAAGTGGCTCGGAGGGTGGGTTCCTGTACCAGCATAGGCCAGGTAAAAAATATTCAAGCCAGGGCACAGTTCTGGAGGATGAGGAGGACGAGGAAGATCATGAGGAGGAGGAGGAGGAACCGCAGCAGGGTGGCACCCAACACAGCTCGTGGGCATCACTGGAGCGTGCCTGGGGGGATACGGAAGACACAGATGATACACCTCCCACAGAGGACAGCTTGTCTTTGCCTCTGGGCAGCCTGGCACACATGGCCGACTACAACGTGCCGTCCTTAATTCCCTCACTGGAGCGTGAGAGGAAGATGCGTGACTACAAGAGCACACTGGTAGACGCGCTGCTGAGGGCATTCCCAAATGACACCGGGGGCTCAGTGGAAGCACAAGGCGAAGGCAGAGGAGGAGGAGGAAGAGGCCGCCAATGCAGCTGTGGCACCACCAGCACCTCAGAAGGCAGGGTTAGCATGGCTGAAATGTAGCAAAGCTTTGTCAGCAGCCCACCACAACAAACAGCACCACTAGCTGATAGGCAACGTCTTAGCAGGAGGCAGCATTTCAGCAACATGGTGGAACAGTATGTGTGCACACATCTACACGTACTGACTGATGGGTCTGCCCCATTCAACTTCTGGGTCTCCAAATTGGGCACATGGCCTGAGCTTGCCCTTTATGCCTTATAGGTGCTGGCCTGCCCTGCAGCCAGTGTATTGTCTGAACGTGTGTTTAGCACGGCAGGGGGCGTTATCACAGACAAGCGCAGCCGCCTGTCCACAGCCAACGTGGACAAGCTAACGTTTATTAAAATGAACCAGGCATGGATCCCACAAGACTTGACTGTACCTTGTACAGAATAGACATTTAGACCGGCCTCACACAGCCATTGGTATACTTGTTTTTTTTTAATATGCCTCAATATTTTGGGGGCTACCCCAATTAGAAAAAAAACAAACAACAAAAAGTGTTGGCTACCTCCTCCTCCTCCTCCTCCACCACCGCCACTTCCATCTACACTTCCACTATCACAGCCTAGTCAACCTCTAGGCTCCTACTCCACATCCACCCCCCCTTCCCATTTTTATTTTTTTATTTGATTTTAAGTTATTTCCCTATCCCCATTTTTTTGTAGGGCACTTGTCCTACTCTTACCCCCATTTTACTTCCTTTTGCAGCCCTCTAGCACTTGCCAGGACTTTTTTAAAGCCATTTTTGTGCCGAAAAGTTCGGGTCCCCGTTGACTTCAATGGGATTCAGGGTCCGGGGTCAAGTTCGGTACCGAACCCGTACTTTTTTGCGAAGTTCAGCCACACCCGCCGAACCCGAACATCCAGGTGTCCGCTCAACTCTAGGGTCTAGTCCCCCCCTCCAGATCTTTCTCCTGATCCCTGTCTCTGTCTTCTCAACATGGGTGGACATCTGGGTGTTCAAGGTGTTCTTACTTCAGGTATGTCTTTTGAGGGTATTTCCTCCTCTTGTTCTTCATCTGAGGATCCCTCATCCATTTCTTCTATATATTCTTCTATATCACTTTGCCATTTATATACTCTCCTGTTCGTGTAGTCCAATACATCTCTTTTAAATATCTTTTGCTTTTTCGTTTGAATTTCAATGTTATATTTTTTAATATGTCCCTGTAATTCCTTTTCCCTATCCTTATATTCTTTTTGGTCTATAAAGGATTGGAGGGCTTCCTTTATCTCTCCAATTTTGGTTTCTATTAATCGGATCTTATATTGTCTTCTTTTCAGTATATTCTGTAATAGCTTTAATTCACACCTGTTAAAAAACTGGAACCATTCTTCCATTAATGTACCATCATCTAGTCCGTTATTGGGGTATAAATCCCATCTAAGACGCCTGGGGCCATTTTTTCTTTTATATACATCTCCAGGGTGGCAATATCCCACCATACTCTAAGTTGTTTTTCCAGGGTATGTCTTAATTGTTTAAAGAGGTCTGTCATATCATGCATATTGGTGACTTGTTCTTGGTTAAATACTTCTGTGTTAATATGTCTTGTGTTCATTTATCCAAAAATGTCCATAGCTGCTAGTACAGATTCACCAAAATTTTGTAATTTCTTCCAAATTTGGTAGCATTTGATCACCTCTGCGGTTTTTTATTTTTTGTGCTATAAACAAACAAATAGCGAGAATTTTGAAATAAAAAAAAATTTCTTACTTTTTGCTTAAATACATATCCAAAAAAAAAAAATATATAAAAAAACAAATGTATTCATCAGTTTAGGCCAATATATATTCTTCCTCATATTTTTGGTAAAAAAATTGCAATAGTTACATAGTTACATAGTTAGTGAGGTTGAAAAAAGACACAAGTCCATCAAGTCCAACCCTTGTGTGTGCTTTCATGTCAGTATTACATTGTATATCCCTCAATGCTTTGGTCCCTTAGGTGTGCATCTAGTAGTTTTTTGAATGTATCTACACTCCCGGCAGAGACCACTGTTTGTGGAAGAGAATTCCACATTCTCACTGCTCTTACCGTAAAGAAACCTCTACGCATTTTAAGGTTAAACCGCCTTTCCTCTATTCTTAGTGAATGATCGCGTGTCTTTGTGAACTCCCTTGCACTGAATAGTTTTGTCCCTATAGTGGGGTCCCCAGTACAGTATTTGTACATTAGAATCATATCCCCTCTCAAGCGTCTTTTCTCCAGAGAGAATAAGTTCAGTGCTTGTAATCTTTCCCCATAACTAAGGTCTTCTAATCCCTTAATTAGCTTTGTGGCTCTTCTCTGAACCCTTTCCAATACCTGGACATCCTTCCTGAGGACTGGTGCCCAGAACTGGACAGCATACTCCAGGTGCGGCCTCACCAGAGACTTGTATAATGGGAGAATTATTGATTTATCCCTGAAGTTAATCCCTTTCTTTATGCATGCCAACACCTTGTTAGCTTTGCTTGCAGCAGCTTGGCATTGCATGCCACTGCTGAGCCTATTCTCCACCAGGACCCCTAGGTCTTTTTCCATCCTAGTTTCCCCCAGGGGCTCCCCCCCTAGTGAGTAGTTAGCGTTCAGGTTCTTGGTACCCAAATGCATTATCTTACATTTTTCTACGTTAAATCTCATTTGCCATTTGTCTGCCCACCCCAATAATTTGTTCAGATCTTCTTGCAAAGTTTCCACATCCTGCGGAGAGTTTATTGCCCTGGTTATCTTGGTATCATCCGCAAATATTGAGATTGAGCTCTTCACCCCGTCCTCCAAATCATTTATGAATAAATTGAAAAGGATTGGTCCCAGGACAGATCCTTAGGGAACCCCACTTTCTACACCAGACCATTCTGAGTACTCCCCATTTATTACCACCCTCTGGACTCTCCCCTGCAGCCAGTTTTCAATCCAGGTACTCACCCTTTGATCCATGTTGAGGGACCTTAGTTTGTACAGTAAACGTTTATGGGGAACTGTATCAAATGCTTTCGCAAAATCCAGATACACCACGTCTACAGGCCTTCCTTTATCTAGGCGGCAGCTCACCTCCTCATAGAAGCTTAATAGATTGGTTTGGCAAGAATGATTCTTCATGAGCCCATGTTGATTACCGCTAATGATACCGTTCTCATTACAATAATCATGTATATAATCCCTTATTATTCCCTCCAAGAGCTTACATATTATTGATGTTAAGCTAACTGGTCTGTAATTCCCAGGGATATATCTTGGTCCTTTTTTATATATTGGTACCACATTGGCTTTCCTCCAGTCAGCTGGTATCATACCAGTCAGAAAATTGCTCTTAAAGATTAGGTACAAGGGTCTGGCAATAACTTGGCTAAGTTCCTTAAGGACCCTTGGGTGTAAGCCATCTGGGCCCAGTGACTTATTGGTGTTCAGTTTTTTAAGCCTATTCCTTATTTCACCCTCGGTCAGCCACAGGGTGCTTCCTGTGAGGTGACATGAGGACCAGCATTGTAGTTCTGAATAATTGATCCCCCCGTTTCCTTCGTGAATACTGAGGAGAAAAATTAGTTCAATACCTTTGCCATTTCTCCATCCTCTGTAACCAAATTACCTTCATCATTCTTTATTGGGCCAATATGATCTGACCGCCCTCTCTTACTATTTATATACTTGAAGAATTTTTTGGGATTCTTTTTACTTTCCTCCGCTATGTGTCTTTCATGTTTAAACTTAGCTGCTCTGATTGCCCCTTTGCATTCCTTATTGCGTGTTTTATAGTACTGAAAATCTGACTGAGATCCCTCCTCCTTGTATTTTTTGAAGGCCTTCTTTTTTGCTTTTATGTGTGCCTTTATGTCGGCATTAAGCCATCCTGGTCTTTGGTTAGCTCTTTTAATTTTATTTCTTGTTGGGATACACTGGCTAATACCTTTGTTTAGTGTGTTCTTGAAACACTCCCATTTTTCCTCCGCATTCATTGTTCCTAGAATGTTATCCCAGTTAACATCTTCCAGCAAGGAGCGTAGTTTCTGGAAGTTGGCTCTTTTAAAATTCAATGTCTTTGTATTCCCCTTGCGTTTCCTATTTGTGTACTTTATGCTAAAACTAATTGACCTGTGATCGCTATTTCCTAGATTGCCCCTTACTTCCACGTCTTTGATCAGGTCTGTGTTGTTGGTAATTAAAAGGTCCAATAATGCTTTTTCTCTTGTTGGTACATTTACCATCTGACCCATGAAATTGTCCGGCACGTCATTGAGGAAATGGCGAGACTTAGCTGAGCGTGCAGTACCTTCCACCCTGTCTATATCTGGATAATTAAAATCCCCCATTATAATAACACTTCCCATCCTTGCCGCTATTCCAAATTGTGATAGGAGATCCGCCTCCCCCTCCTCCTTCTGATTAGGGGGTCTATAGCATATTCCCAGTAATACTTTCCCCTTGTCTTCTCTTTGTAGCTCTACCCATAAGGCTTCAACTTCCTCCCCAGAACCATTATTAATGTCATCTCTCACATTTATTTTTATGTCATTTTTTATGTACAGGCATACCCCTCCCCCCTTCTTGCCCTCCCTATCCCTGCGATATAGGGAATACCCCTGAATGGTAGCCAGCCAATCATGAGAGCTGTTGAACCAAGTCTCTGAAATTCCCACAAAATCTAATTCCTCCTCATACAGTAGCAGCTCTAGTTCTCCCATCTTGTCTGCCAGACTCCTGGCATTGGTGAACAAGCCACGTAGTTTTGTCTGGACGCCTACTGTTTCCTTGCTGGGTATTCCTTGTCTGTGTATTGTACTTGTTACACTACTTGCCACGTGTTTAAATTCCTTATCCGGCCTATCACTCCTCCCCCCAATACTACCCCCTGAACTCTGTTCCACACTGGCTATTTCTAAGTCTGGACCCTCCCCCCCCGTTGCCTAGTTTAAAATCCCCTCTAACTTTTCGGCCATCCTCATTCCCAGCCGGTCTACACCTTCCCCATTCAGGTGCAGCCCATCCTTCCTATAGAGCTCGTAACCGATTGAGAAATCGGCCCAGTTTTCCAGGAACCCAAAGCCCTCCTTTCTACACCAGCTCCTCAGCCACTTGTTAACTTCCCTAATCTCCCGCTGCCTCTCTGGTGTGGCTCGAGGTACCGGTAGTATTTCTGAGAATACCACCTTGGAGGTCCTAATCTTCAACTTTGCTCCTAGGTCCCTGAAATCTTTTTTTAGGACACTTCACCTACCTCTAACTTTGTCATTGGTGCCAACATGCACCATGACAGCCGGGTCTTCCCCAGCCCCTCCCAGCAATCTGTCCACCCGATCCGTGATGTCCCGAACCCGAGCGCCCGGTAAACAGTTTACAGTTTGGTTCTTCAGGTCTTTGTGACAGATTGGCCTCTCTGTATTTCTAAGAATCGAGTCCCCCATCACCACAATCTGCCTTACCTTTCGCCTGACTTCATCACCCCCCTCGCTGGAGGAGTTACTCCCATGGCAGCTAGGGGCACCACTCTGCTCCAGCGATGCTGGTTCCTGGCTGGTTTCCTCAATATCACACAACATGGTGTACCTTTTGGGATGCTCCAGCCCAGGATCAGCCTCCCTGACTCTTTCCCTTCTACCCTTCCTAACTGTCACCCATCTACTCTGTTCTGGTGCCTGCGCCTCTGTGTCTCCACCCGCCTCTGTGCTGGCCCCTGCTGGCACCTGCCGAGTACTATCCCAACTCTCCTTAAGTATGGAGAGTTGCCTCAGTGTTGACAGCTGCTTGATTAGATTCAGAACCTGGGCTTCCAGGGAAACAACGCTCTTACATTTTGTACAGCAGTATTCGCCCTCGATCTCATGATCAAGGAACGCATACATGTGACAAGATGTACACCAAATCGCTTCTCCACACCCGCCGGGCATTGTACCTATTGATTTAGTGGGGACTGGAAATGATGCCCTAGCCAATTAACTAACCGCTGGCTGCCTTCGCTAATACTCAGCGCTTAGTACTCACTCCACACTCTGCTACTCACACTGCAGTACTCAGGTACTCACCTGATACCCTGGTACTTGCTATGCACCGGTACTCCCTATACCCAGTTATTCACCTAATATTTTGGTACTCACAATATTCCCCTACTCAGGTACTCCCGACACTCAGGTACCCCCCAATATTTAGGTACTCTCAAATACTCAGGTACCCCAACACCCAGGTACTCCCAGTACCCACAATACTCAGGTACTCTCAAACACCCCCAAAATTCCCAATCCTCAGGTACCTTCAATTACTCAGGTACTTCTCCAATCCTCAGGTACCCTCAATTACTCAGGCACTCTTGATTACTCAGGTACCGTCAAATACTCAGGTACCCTCAATTGCTCAGGTACTCTCGATTACTCAGGTACTCTCGATTACTCAGGTACTCTCCAATACTCAGGTACTCTCCAATACTCAGGTACTCTTGATTACTCAGGTACTCCCCAATACTCAGGTACTCACCAAGACTCAGGTACTCCCCAATACTCATGTACTCTCCAAGACTCAGGTACTCTCCAAGACTCAGGTACTCACCAAGACTCAGGTACTCTCCAATACTCAGGTACTCTCCAATACTCAGGTACTCTCAATTACTCAGGTACTCTCCAATACTCAGGTACTCCCAATACTCAGGTACTCCCAATACTCAGGTACTCTCCAAGACTCAGGTACTCACCAAGACTCAGGTACTCCCCAATACTCAGGTACTCACCAAGACTCAGGTACTCCCCAATACTCATGTACTCTCCAAGACTCAGGTACTCTCCAATACTCAGGTACTCACCAAGACTCAGGTACTCTCCAATACTCAGGTACTCTCCAATACTCAGGTACTCTCAATTACTCAGGTACTCTCCAATACTCAGGTACTCCCAATACTCAGGTACTCCCAATACTCAGGTACTCTCCAAGACTCAGGTACTCACCAAGACTCAGGTACTCCCCAATACTCAGGTACTCACCAAGACTCAGGTACTCCCCAATACTCATGTACTCTCCAAGACTCAGGTACTCTCCAATACTCAGGTACTCACCAAGACTCAGGTACTCTCCAATACTCAGGTACTCTCCAATACTCAGGTACTCTCAATTACTCAGGTACTCTCCAATACTCAGGTACTCCCAATACTCAGGTACTCCCAATACTCAGGTACTCTCCAAGACTCAGGTACTCACCAAGACTCAGGTACTCTCCAATACTCAGGTACTCTCCAATACTCAAGTACTCTCAATTACTCAGGTACTCTCCAATACTCAGGTACTCTCCAATACTCAGGTACTCTCAATTACTCAGGTACTCTCCAATACTCAGGTACTCTCCAATACTCAGGTACTCTCAATTACTCAGGTACTCTCCAATACTCAGGTACTCCCAATACTCAGGTACTCTCACACTCAGGTCTCACAGTCAGTCTTTTATTAGCAGTTGTGTCTCCCTGCTTAGCCTCTGTAACCTGACACTCTGCAACTCGTCAGTCTCTGCTTTTAGCCTCTCCCCCTCCTGTCTCCGTCACACAGTGCGATCTGCACTCACCACTGCCTCTCCTTGTCAGTCTCCCTCTCCGAGTCCTTCACTGCCTGGCTGAGGTCGGGGGGGTTGAAGTGCCCTCTGCCTGCGCCTCTCCCGCCGCCTTCTCTCTTCCCGGCTGAGCACTGAGCCGCCCGCCTGCCTCCTCTTTCGGTCCGGGGGGGTCGAAGTGCCCTCTGCCTGCGCCTCTCCCGCTGCCTTCTCTCTGCCTGGCTGAGCACTGAGCCGCCCGTCTGCCTCCTCCTTCGGTCCGGGGGGGTCGAGGTGCCCTCTGCCTGTGCCTCCCCCTCCGCCTTTCCTATCTCCGGGGGTGGGTGGGGGGTAGGGTCGGGTCCACGGCTCCCACACGCACGCTGTCCCTCGCTGACACTCTGCACTTCTCTTCATGCCTAAGTCCGCAACTGCTCAGCAGCACCACCTGCAGGACGGCGTATATTGATTGGTTTATTGGCGTATATTGATTGGTTTGTGCAAAAGTTGCCACATTTACAAACAATGAGAATTAATTTATGGGGTTTTTATTGTTTACTAATAATGGCAGCGATCTTTTTATCGGGACTGCGACATTGCGGCGGTCATGTCGGACACTTTTGACACTTTTTTGGGACCATTGGCATTTATACAGCGATCAGTGCTATGAAAATGTCACTGGCAGGGAAGGGGTTAACACTAGGGGGCGATCAAGGGGTTAACTATGTTCCCTGCTTTGTGTTTCTAATTGTGTGGGGGCTGGGCTGGCTGGGGGAGGAGAGTGATCGCTGCTCCCATATACAGGGAGCATATGATCACACTCCTTCTCCCCTGTCAGAACGGGGATCCACTTGTTTACATCCCCATTTTGCCACTGTGGGGGAGCAATGGCGGGTAATCGGCGGACATCGAGTCCGCCCTACCCACTCCCTGGCTCCCCCACTACACAGTGAGAGTGCCCGCCCACTATCCTCACTCTTGCAGCCGCCATCAGGTGACAGCGATTTGCGTTATCGAGCCAGACTGCCGCTGTCGACTGCGGGCGGTGGTTAAGTGGTTAAGGCACTTGAATTACAAAAATATATATGAGAAGTGAAATGTGTAAAAACAGAATTCATTGGTACATCAACATATAAAAAGAAGAGACATGGCTAACTAGGATACTATAACACCAACTGTGAAATATATGAAAATATGATGAATCTTCCTCCACCCGATGCGTTTCGGAGAGTTCACGTC
>BLSH010503419.1:47512-64394 GCA_018402905.1 Glandirana rugosa
GAGAACTATCAACGAGAAAGGTTAACGTCGTCCTGTCTTCACGTCATCCTGTTTTCACGTATCAAAATTTTTTTGTCATCAACCTATGTCATTCAAATTTGATAAAGATCAAAGGAATTTCATAAAGTTTAACGAAAAGAATTTAACAAACGAACAATTGTAACCATAAAACCGACACAACAATAATCACAAACAAACGATTCACGACAACTCCACAACTTATGACCCACAACAGTTAATCGTATACATTATCTCCACCCGACAACTGGTTTAACCACGAATTAATCTAGAAATAGTTTAAACTTACTGTATCCAACTACTGTTTTTTTAAAACTATGCACTTTTGTCCTACTGCACTTCTGTCCTGCTGCAATTGGAAAGAGCAACTATCAAGAGTGGCGTATATTGATTGGTTTGTGCAAAAGTTGCCGCGTTTACAAACAATGAGAATTAATTTATGGGTTTTTTTTTTTTGTTTCATAATTATGGGGTTTTTATTGTGTACTAGTAATGGCAGTGATCTTTTTATCTGGACTGCGACATTGCGGCGGACATGTCAGACACTTTTGACACTTTTTTGGGACCAGTGGCAATTATACAGCGATCAGTGATATGAAAATGCACTGATTACTGTGTAAATGTCACTGGCAGGGAAGGGGTTAACACTAGGGGGCAATCAAGGGGTTAACTGTGTTCCCTGCTTTGTGTTTCTAATTGTGTGGGGGCTGGGCTGGCTGGGGGAGGAGAGTGATCGCTGCTCCCATATACAGGGAGCATATGATCACACTCCTTCTCCCCTGTCAGAATGGGGATCCACTTGTTTACATCTCCGTTTTGCCACTGCGGGGGAGCAATCGCGGGTAACCGACGGACATCGAGTCCGCCCTACCCACTCCCTGGCTCCCCCACTACATAGTGAGAGTGCCCGCCCACTATCCTCACTCTTGCAGCCGCCATCAGGTGACAGAGATTTGCGTTATCGAGCCAGACTGCCGCCGTCGACGGCGGGCGGTAGTTAAGTGGTTTATGCACTTGAATTACAAAAATATATATGCGAAGTGACATGCATAAAAACAGAATTTCTTGGTACATCAACATATAAAAAGAAGAGACATGGCTAACTAGGATATTATAACACCAACTATGAAATATATGAAAATATGATGAATCTTCCTCCACCCGATGCGTTTCGGAGAGTTCACGTCTCCTTCATCAGGGGTATGAGGAGAATCATATCTATAATATAATATAGGTACATGAGTCATATTCAAAGATTTTTTATACAGATTTGTTTCATACATCATAATTTAAATGCATATTTTAATATAACAAACATTTACAGTCAATCAAGTGGTGTTGTATGTAGACATGCCATGTTTCAGTTAAAAACAACGTTTGAAAGAAACTGTATTGTTCCCATCGTATTATAATGTGCAATATCATTATGTTTCAGAGGCATAGAAGAGGAAAAAATGCCACCTATATGGAGGGAGCAGGTAGCAGTAAGGCCTTCAAAAGTCAACCCTGCAATGCAGAAATGCAGAAATAAATGAAATGAAGATATTCTGAGACCCTGCGAGATGTGCATACACATACAAAATTTAGCAGATGGAACCAAATACTATTGATTAACCACTTAACAACAGGGCAATAGCTGAATGACGGATATCAGAATCATGCTCCTGCGCGCCCCCTGGGGCGTGCACCTGGGAATATCTGTGACATCACGGATCATGGTAAAGGGACGATGGCAGCAACCCTTTACCACAGGATCGCTCCGTCAAATGACAGAGCGATCAGATGTAAACAAACTGGCACATGACTGTCTTATCCCAGAGAGATCGGGGAGAGATCAGATGCAGCAGCGCTGTGGTCTGGATCTGTAGTGCCCACAGCGCTGCTCTGTGACAGTTCCTGCGGTCATCCATCCATCCATGCTCAGCCACCCATGCTTAGCCATCCCATCCATGCTCAGCCATCCATACTCAGCCATCCATGCTCAGCTATCCACGCTCAGCCATCCCATCCATACTCAGTCATCCCCATCCATACTCAGCCATCCCATCCATGCTTTAGCCATCTTAATCCATATTCAGCCATCCCCATCCATAGTACCCATCCCCATCCATACTTAGCCATCCCCATCCATGCTCATCCATCCCCATACACGGCTCATCCATCCCCATACACGGCTCATCCATCCCCATCCATGGCTCATCTATCCACATCCATGGCCCAGCCATCCCCATCCATGCTCATCCATCCCCATCCACGGCTTCTTCATGCTCATCCATGGCTCATCCATTCCCACCCATAGCTCATTCATGCTCATCCATGGCTCATCCATCCCCATCCACGGCTCATCCATCCCAATCCATGTCTCATCCATCCCCATCCACGGGTTATTCACATTCATCCATCCCCATGCATGGCTCATTTATGCCTCATTCATGCTCATGCATGTCTCATTCATGCCACATCAGTTCTCATCCACATATATGCCACTACAGTGCCCATCAGTGCCTCACAAAAGTGTAATAGGTAGTTAAATTATATTTGAAATGTATGCCCCTAGAACACATGACAGTGCTCTCTGCATGTTGGGCCTCTGTATGTGACCCGGCTGTGGAAAAGTCACACACATGTGGTATCGCCATACTCAGAAGGAGTAGCAGAAAATAGGGATGAGCTGAACACCCCCTTCTTCTTCGGTTCGCACCAGAACATGTGAACAGACAAAAAGTTCAGGGCGAACATCCGAACACCATTAAAGTCTATGGGACGCGAACATGAAAAATCAAAAGTGCTCATTTTAAAGGCTTATATGCACTGTTATTGCCCTAAAAGGTGTATAGGGACCCGGGTCCTGCCCTAGGGGACATGCATCAAAGAAAAAAAAAAGTTTTAAATCGATCATTTTTTTCAGGAGCAGTGATTTTAATAATGCTTAAAGTGAAAAAAAAAAGATGAAAAATTCCTTTAAATATTGTGCCTGGGGGGGGTGTCCTTAGTCTGTGTGTAAAAGGGCGCATCTCTGTCAGGTGTAGAACATAGCCAGAGCAAAATGACATTTCCATAGGAAAAAGTGTCATTTAACAGCACGGCTGTAATGTATTGCCGGTTCCCAGCAATATACAAAAAATCGCTGTAAAAAAGTGCGTGGGGTCCCCCCCCGCAAGTACAAACCAGGCTCTTCGGGTCTGGTTTGGATATTAAGGGGAACCTCACGCCAAATTTAAAAAAAATTGACATGGGGGTCCCCTAAAATCCAAACCAGACTCTTATCCGAGCATGCAGCCCTGGCCGGTTAGGATCGCTCCCCCCTCTCCTGAACCATACCAGGCTACATGCCCTCATCATGGGGAGTATGGGTGCTTTGGGGGAGGGGAGCCTCTTCCCCACAAGCCTGGCCAGTGCTTGTGGGGGTCTGCGGGCAGGGGACTTATCCGAATCTGGTTGCCTCCTTTAATAAGCGGGCCCCCAGATCACGACCCCCCCCCATGTGAACAGGTTTGGGCTACCTGTTCACCAAAAAAGGAGTGTAGTGTAAAAAAAAAACATTAGGCAGTCTTTGACAAGTCCTTTATTTTGTATTTTAGCTCTTTTCTTCTTTCTTCCTCCATCTTCTCCTGGCCCGCTCCTTCTTCTGGTCTTCTTCTTCTTTTAGTCTTCTTGCTTCCTCTCTTCATCTTCAATCTTCATCTTCTTTCTTCTTTCCCCGCCGCTGCGCTCTCTGCTGCTGCAGTTCGGCCCCTGCGCGTCTCCCCGAATGGGCGGTCTTCACAATGACAGTTCTTTTATAAGAAGGGGCGGGGTCACCCGTGCCGTAAATGGGTGACCCGCCCCCTCTGACATCACATGACGTCAGAAGGGGGTGGGTTCACTCAGTTACGTCACTGGGTGGCCCCGCCCCTTCTTATAAAAGTACTGTCATCGTGCAGACCGCCCATTCGGCAAGACGCGCAGGGGCCGGACTGCAACAGGGAAGAGAGCAGCGGCGGGGAAAGAAGAAAGAAGATGAAGATTGAAGATTGAAGACGTAGAGAGGAAGCAAGAAGACTAAAAAGTACCCCAAACCTATTCACATGGGGGGGTCAGGATCTGGGGGCCCCCTTATTAAAGGGGGTTTCCAGATTCTGATAAGCCCCTTGCCTGCAGACCCCCCACAACCCTGGCCGGACAAGGTGCTTTGGGGGGACCTCAAAGCATCCTCCCCATGTTGAGGGCATGTGGCCTGGTATGGTTCAGAGGGTGCTCGCTCATCCCCACCCCCTCCTGCCATGCCAGGGCTGCGTGCTCAGATAAGGGTTTGGTTTGGATTTTGGGGGGGACCCCACGCCATTTTTTTTTTAATTTGGCACGGGGTTCCCCTTAAAATCCATACCAGATCTGAAGGGCCTGGTTTGGATTTTGGGGGGACCCCACATAATTTTTTTTTAATTTTGGTGTGGGGTTCCCCTTAAATTCCATACCAGACCTGAAGGGCCTGGTTTGGATTTTGGGGGGAACCGCATGTCATTTTTAAAAAAAAATTTGCACGGGGTTTCCCTTAAATACCATACCAAACAGATGGCCAAAAATTGGGCCTTGGGTGCTGGAGGTGCCAGAACACTGTAACCCCTTGCAGTTACACCTGTTGGACGGAGGAACTGGGCCTGAAGTTGTCAATTAGTTTTCAAATTGTGACGAAAGCCACCAGTCAAACAGGTGGCCAAAAATTGGGCCTTTTGTGTTGGCGGTGCCAGAACACTGTAACCCCTTGCAGTTACTCTTGTTGGACAGAGGAACTGGGCCTGAAGTTGTCAATTAGTTTAAAAATTGTGACAAAAGCCACCAGTCAAACAGGTGGCCAAAAATTGGGCCTTGTGTGTTGGCGGTGCCAGAACACTGTAACCCCTTGCAGTTACTCTTGTTGGATGGAGGAACTGGGCCTGAAGTTGTCAATTAGTTTAAAAATTGTGACGAAAGCCACCAGCCAAACAGGTGGCCAAAAATTGGGCCTTGTGTGTTGGCGGTGCCAGAACACTGTAACCCCTTGCAGTTACTCTTGTTGGATGGAGGAACTGGGCCTGAAGTTGTCAATTAGTTTAAAAATTGTGTCGAAAGCCACCGGCCAAACAGGTGGCCAAAAATTGGGCCTTGTGTGTTGGCGGTGCCATAGCACTGTAACCCCTTGCAGTTAGTCTTGTTGGACGGAGGAACTGGGCCTGAAATTGTCAATTAGTTTAAAAATTGTTATGGCATGCCCCTGTAAATCAGGTGCAGAAAAATTGGGTCTTGGGTGTTGGTGGTGCCCTAAATACAACATATAGTTCTACAGGGTGGGCCATTTATATGGATACACCTTAATAAAATGGGAATGGTTGGTGATATTAACTTCCTGTTTGTGGCACATTAGTATATGTGAGGGGGGAAACTTTTCAAGATGGGTGGTGACTATGGCAGCCATTTTGAAGTTGGCCATTTTGAATCCAACTTTTGTTTTTTCAATAGGAAGAGGGTCATGTGACACATCAGACTTATTGGGAATTTCACAAGAAAAACAATGGTGTGCTTGGTTTTAATGTAACTTTATTCTTTCATGAGTTATTTACAAGTTTCTGACCACTTATAAAATGTGTTCAATGTGCTGCCCGTTGTGTTGGATTGTCAATGCAACCCTCTTCTCCCACTCTTCACACACTGATAGCAACACCGCAGGAGAAATGCTAGCACAGGCTTCCAGTATCCGTAGTTTCAGGTGCTGCACATCTCGTATCTTCACAGCATATGGTTTTTTTATGATCAGTAAAAACCAATACCGGGTGAGCTGCTCCTTCCAGGAGGTACCGCCATTCCTCCAAAGCCGACTTTATGGCCAGCAATTCCCTATCACCGACATCATAGTTCCAGAAAGATGGTGCACCACCACATTATGGGTGTCAGGTCCGGGCATTCCTAGATGAACAGTTTCCTGGAAAGTGGATTGGTCGTCGTGGGCCAGTTGAATGGCCCCCGAGGTCTCCCGATCTGACCCCCTTAGACTTTTATCTTTGGGGTCATCTGAAGGCAATTGTCTATGCTGTGAAGATGCAGCACCTGAAACTACAGATACTGGAAGCCTGTGCTAGCATTTCTCCTGCGGTGTTGCTATCAGTGTGTGAAGAGTGGGAGAAGAGGGTTGCATTGACAATCCAACACAACGGGCAGCACATTGAACACATTTTATAAGTGGTCAGAAACTTGTAAATAACTCATGAAAGAATAAAGTTACATTAAAACCAAGCACACCATTGTTTTTCTGAAATTCCCAATAAGTTTGATGTGTCACATGACCCTCTTCCTATTAAAAAAACAAAAGCTGAATTCAAAATGGCCAACTTCAAAATGGCCGCCATGGTCACCACCCATCTTGAAAAGTTTCCCCCCTCACATATACTAATGTGCCACAAACAGGAAGTTAATATCACCAACCATTCCCATTTTATTAAGGTGTATCCATATAAATGGCCCACCCTGTAGATTATGGACAGGAGGAATAGGAGCAGTGGCAGTCTTCAAGGGATCCCAGATCCCTAGCAAATTTAATCAGTTGCATCAGCATCAGGGGCTTGATAGCTGCTGGTCGGTTACAAATAGAGTTGAGCGAACCCCAACTGTAAAGTTCGGGTTCGTACCGGACTTTAGGGTGTCCGTGACCTGAACCCAAACCCAGACATTTGAGAAAAAGTCCGGGTTCGGGTATTTTTTCACGCCTTTTTCGCGCCTGTTGAATAGCTGCATGGCAGCCAATCAACAAGCGTTTCACTCCTTTGCCCTTGGAAGCCATCACAGCCGTGCCTACTAATGGCATGGCTGTGATTGGCCAGTGCATCATGTGACCCAGACTCTATATAAGCTGGAATCACGTAGTGCTGCATGTCACATCATCTCATACTAGTGTAGGGAGAGGCTGCTGCTGCTACTGTGAGGGACAGATAAGCTTTAGGAAATCTGTTAAAAACAGTGATTTATTGGTGGGTGGGTGCTAGAGGAGATTTTTGTTTGCTAGAGTATATTTTGATTGCTAAGCAAAGTGCCTCATATAATACCTAAGCAATT
This sequence comes from Glandirana rugosa, assembly GCA_018402905.1. Lineage (NCBI taxonomy): Eukaryota > Metazoa > Chordata > Amphibia > Anura > Ranidae > Glandirana > Glandirana rugosa. Next base: position 54,593 of record BLSH010503419.1, read on the forward strand.
TTTCTGTTTGTTAGGTGGGCGTTTGCAGCCATTTTTGCAAGTGCAGTGCACTTGCAACTGCTTGTGTGTCAGGGATACTACTTTAATCGTGTTCTGTTAGTTCAGTTGGCAACATTTTGGCATATTTAAATACAGCTTTTACATTGCAGTTAGACAAATTAAATTTTTTTTTTTTTTGTGCAAAATATTACATTTGCCGCCAGCGGGGCATTTCTTGCACAAAGTTAAAAGGTGCGTCTACATTGCTGGTTTAAAAAAAAAAATATTCTAAATACTACATTTGCGGCCAGTGGTGCATTTCTTGCACAAAAATAAAAAGTGCGTCTACATTGCTGGCTTAAAAAAAATAAATATTCTAAATACTACATTTACGGCCAGTGGTGCATTTCTTGCACAAAAATAAAAAGTGCGTTTACATTGCTGGTTTAAAAAAAAAATATTCTAAATACTACATTTGCGGCCAGCAGTGCATTTCTTGCACAAAAATAAAAAGTGCGTCTACATTGCTGGTTTAAAAAAAAAAATATTCTAAATACTACATTTGCGTCCAGTGGTGCATTTCTTGCACGAAATTAAAAAGTGTCGACATTTCTGGTTTAAAAAAAAATAAAAAATAGTGTTATATAGTACATTTGCACCTTGCTGTGCATTTCTTGCACAAAATTACAAAGTGCATCTACATTGCTGGTTTAAAAAAAAAGAATAATAAATAGTGCTACATAGTACATTTGCACCTTGCTGTGCATTTCTTGCACAAAATTAACAAGCGTGTCGACATTGCTGGTTTAAAAAAAAAAAAAAAATAGTGCTACATAGTACATTTGCACCTTGCTGTGCCTTTTTTGCACAAAATTATAAAGCGTGTCTACATTGCCGGTTTAAAAAATATTATAAATGTGTTCTAAATAGTACATTTGCGTCCAGAATGAGGAAAGCGTCAAATAAGGGACGTGGTCGTGGTCGTGGTGCTGTTGGTGCTGCTGGTGTTGGTGGTGTTGGTGAAGCTCCTGTTGCAAGGAGAGGACGTGGTTGATCTGTGTCAGCTACATGCACAAGTGAAACACCTTCCTCAGGTGCGAGTAGCCCACAGAACCTTCAACGTTATATGGTAGGCCTGAATGCCGCTCAACGAATGGTGAGGCCAGAAGAAGTACAGATGATAGTAGATTGGGTGGCAGACAATGCCTCCAGTTCCTTTACATTGTCTCCCACCCGGTCCCTTGCTGAAAGCTCAGAGTTGGCACCTGAACCCCATGGCCATCTGTCTTTCACCTCAGCCCCTTGTAAATCAGCCAAGCAGTCTGAGCCCCAAGTCATGCAGCAGTCTCTTGTGCTTTTTGATGACTCTGCTGGTGTGCTTTCCGTGTGCCATCCACATAGCCCTGATGCAGAAGTGGAAGACATTGAGTGCACTGATGCCCAACCACTTCTGTTTCAGGATGAGGACATGGAAACACCCCCACAGCACGTCTCTGATGATGACAAAACACAGGTGCCAACTGCTGTGGCTTTCTACAGTGTGCAGACTGACAAGGAGGGCAGTGGTGAAGAGTGGGTGGAAAATGATGTGGAGGATGATGAGGTCCTAGGCCCCACATAGAATGAAGGTCATGCGAGTGACGTGTGCAGTTTGGAGGAAGAGGTTTTGGTCGCACAGAGGCACCAGCACAGCAAAAGAGGAAGCAGGTTGCAAAAGCGGAGCAACCGTCCCCTAGACAGTACGCCTGCTACTACCCATCGCACCCAGGGACCTAGCACACCAAAGGCAGCTCAAAGGAGTTCACTGGCATGGCAGTTCTTCAGACAATGTGCTGACGACAAGACACGAGTGGTTTGTACCCTGTGCAATCACAGCCTGTAGCGAGGCACAAATGTTCTAAACCTGAGCACAACCTGCATGATCAGGCATCTACATGCAAATTACGAGCTGCAGTGGAATAAGCACCTCAAAATCCAAGAAAGGTCTCTGGCTTCTCCTGCTTTCTCTTCTGTTGCTGCCTCGGCCTCTTCCTCCACCTCTACAGTGCCAGTGTTACCTGCCACCCAGCAAACAGAGCATGTGACAGCAACGCCACCATGTCCGCCACCGTCCCCAAGCATTTCCACACTATGGTCCCATGGAAGCTTACAGCTGTCCACCTCCCAAACACTGGAGAGAAAGAGGAAGTACACCCCTCCCCACTCGCGATCCCTGCCCCTGAATGCCAGCATTTCAAAATTCCTGGCCTTTGAAATGCTGTCATTCTGTCTGGTGGACACGGACAGTTTTAAAAACCTGATGGCGGTGGCTGTTCCACAGTACGTGGTTCCCAGCTGCCACTACTTTTCCAGGCAAGCCATCCCTTCCCTGCACAAACAAGTCGGGGAAAAGATCAAGTGTGCACTGTGCAACGCCATCTGTGGCAAGGTCCACATAACCACTGATATGTGGACCAGTAAGCACGGGCAGGGACGCTATATCTCGCTAACAGCACACTGGGCAAATTTTAGTGGCGGGTGGGCCTGAGGCATATAGCAGTTTGGCGCATGTCCTTCTGCCACCAAGGATTGCAGGGCATTTCTCTTTGCCTCCTGTTGCCTCCTCCTCCTACTCCGCTTCCTCCTCCTCTACCACCTCCTCATCCGCTCAGCGTAACACCTTCACCACCAACTTCAGCACATCCAGGGGGAAACAACAGCAGGCTGTTTTAAAACTGATATGTTTGGGGGATAAACCCCACACTGCGCAGGAGCTGTGGATGGGCAAAGAACATGAGCATGTGCTGAATTTGGTGGTGCAGAAATTTCTAAAAAACTACCCGGATATGTCAGAGCTGTGTGCGCTTTCGAAGTTCTCACCCTGCTGCTGCTTGCCTGTCTGCGCTGCAGCGGAACTTCAGCCTTCCCGCTCACCGCTTCCTATGCGACGTGCCCACAAGGTGGAACTCCACCTTGCACATGCTGGAGAGACTGTGCAAACAGCAGCAGGCAATAGTGGAGTTTCAGCTGCAGCACACACGGGTCAGTCGCTCTGGGGAACAGCACCACATCACCGCCAACGAGTGGGCCTCCATGCAAGACCTGTGTACCATTGCGGTGTTTCGAGTACTCCACCAACATGGCCAGTGCCGATGACGCTGTTCTCAGCGTTACTATCCCACTTCTATGTCTCCTTGAAAATACACTTTGGGCAATGATGGAAGAGGATGTGGCACAGGAGGAAGAGGGGTCATTTCCATGGTTATCAGGTCAGTCATTCACAAGTGGCTCAGAGGGTGGGTTTCTGCACCAGCATAGGCCAGGTAAAAATTTTTCAAGCCAGGGCACAGTTCTGGAGGATGAGGAGGATGAGGATGATGATGAGGAGGAGGAGGAGGAACCGTGTTCACAGCAGGGTGGCACCCAATGCAGATCGTGGGTATCACTGGAGCGTGGCTGGGGGGATACGGAGAACACAGATTATACACCTCCCACAGAGGATAGCTTGTCTTTGCCTCTGGGCAGCCTGGCACACATGAGCGACTACATGCTGCAGTGCCTGCGCAATGACAGCCGAGTTGCCCACATTGTAACTTGTGCTAATTACTGGGTGTCCACCCTGCTGGATCCCCGTTACAAGGACAACGTCCTTAACCTCCCTGACGGTATGATTATGTCAGATTTTTGGTGCTGAAAGCGGTACGATTATTTTGCATGGAAATTTGGCGTTTTATATTGTAGGCCTGTAATTCTTAGGAATAACAAACCTAAATCTGCCCAAACAAGAGTCTAGTAGACATTCCGGGTATGATAAAGTTTGAAACATGAAATCATAAATTATAATATAATAAATAACTATAAATAATTATCAAAAATAATAACGTAATAGTAATAAAATTTATTCAATAATGTAATTAAATCAAAAACACTGAAATTTGCTCAGTTGCAGAATTGTCGCTGTCGTCACTTTCAGTGTCTGATGATAAATTTCCCCAAAAATCAGTATCACTCAATTCTGCAAATGATTCTTATTTACTATCGCTGTTTTCTAGCTGATCAAAAACCACTTTTGACGTAAAGGGACACTTTTTGGTTGCCATGGATATTCTCAAGTTTCCAGGCAGAAAGAATGACATATATAATATAAAAGTGCATGCAGGGCACTGGAGAAACCACTAGGGACAAAGGGGATGTGAAATGATTTCATACAGCAATGTAATCTGTAAGATTACAGTGTACTGTATGTGTACAGTATGTTTCACGTTTTGAATTTCCCGCCGGGCTCCATCCCCATGCGACGCTCGCAGGGAACGGAGCCCGACTCACAGAGGCATTGGGCGGAGGACAGACGCGCTGACACGGCGGGGGACATCGCTGGATCCAGGGGACAAGGTGAGTAACGCTGCCTTGGATCCAGCGATGCAATCCCGAGTGTGGCTCGGGGTTACCGCTCATGGTACTGAAATTCCACCCCGAGCCACACTCAGGATTACCGCCAGGGAGGTTAATTCCCTCACTGGAGCATGATCGGAAGATGTGCGACTACAAGCGCATGCTGGTAGACGCGCTGCTGAGGGCATTCCCAAATGACACAGGGGGCTCAGTGGAAGCACAAGACGAAAGCAGAGGAGAACGAAGAGGTCACCAACGCAGCTGTGGCACTGCCAGCACCTCAGAATGCAGGATTAGCATGGCCGAAATGTGGAAAAGCTTTGTCAGCAGCATGCCACAACAAACAGCCCCACCAGCTGATAGGCAACGTCTTAGCAGGAGGCAGCATTTCAGCAACTTGGTGGAACAGTATGTGTGCATACGCCTACATGTAATGACTGATGGGTCTGCCCCATTCAACTTCTGGGTCTCCAAATTGGGCACATGGCCTGAGCTTGCTCTTTATGCCTTGGAGGTGCTGGCCTGTCCTGCAGCCAGTGTATTGTCTGAACGTGTGTTTAGCATGGCAGGGGGCGTTATCACAGACCAGCGCAACTGCCTGTCCACAGCCAACGTGGACAAGCTAACGTTTATTAAAATGAACCAGGCATGGATCCCACAAGGCTTTCTGTACCTTGTGCAGAATAGACATTTATACCGGCCTCACACAGCCATTGGTATACTTAAGTGAACTTATTCTTTTTTTTTTCTTTATAGAACATAAGTCTTTATTGTAATTTGTAACAGGAGAAACATGAAAAATAAACCATGGTACATTTTATATGGAAAATGTGAACCCGTGCTAGAACATCTCTGGGTTTGTCTGCAGATAGCGTTCTTTTTTTTTTTTTAATATGTCTCAATATTTTGGGGGCTACCCCAATTAGAAAAAAAACCCCAAACAAACAAAAAACAGTGTTGGCTACCTCCTCCTCCTCCACCGTCACTTCCACCTACACCGCCACGGTCACCGCCTCCTCAACCTCCTACTCCACGTCCACCTCCTCCTCCATTTTTTATTTTTTTATGTGATTTTAAGTTATTTCCCTATCCACATTTGTTTGCAGGGCACTTGTCCTACTCTTACCCCCATTTTGCTTACTTTTACAGCCCTCTAGCCCTTTCCGGGACTTTTTTAGAGCCATTTTAGTGCCCAAAAGTTCGGGTCACCATTGACTTCAAGTTTGGGGCCGAACTAAAACTTTTTCGAGAAGTTCGGCCGAACTCGCCGAACCCGAACATCCAGGTGTCCACTCAACTCTAGTTACAAACCCTCCAGCAGCACTAAATGTCTGTTCAGAGAGCATGCTGGATGCAGGACAGGCCAGTAGCTCAATTGCATATTGAGCAAGTTCCGGCCAGTGGTCCATCCTCAAGACCCAGTAACTAAGTGGATGCTCAGTTGGAAAAGTCTCCAAGTCTGATCTTGCCCCTATATATTTCTGCACCATATATTGCAGACGCTGACGATGGTTGCTTGAACCTATCAGGCCTCGGTGCCGAGGACTGAAAATTTTTTCAAAGGTATTGCTCAGCCAGCCACCTTCTCCACCACTCTGCCTCTGAATGACCAAAGCATCAGGAACCCGTTGTCCAGGGCCAGCAGCAGGACATGGTAAACTCCCAGGGTCTGGAAAGGCGTTGCACAAACTTTTCTTCAAGGTATCCTGAAGATGTTTCATCCTGTGCACCGGCAGGATGAGTTCTGCAACTTTACCCTTATAACATGGATCAAGAAGGGTTGCCAGCCAGTAATCATCCCTCTCCTTGATACCATGAATCCTAGGGTCTTTTTGCAGGCTTTTTAGAATCAGAGAACCCATGCAGCATAAGTTTAAGGAGGCATGAGTGTCCTCTGTGTCACTAAGGATGACATTATCAGGAACTCCTTCCTCCCAGCCACGTACAACTCCTTGGGTTTCTTGGGCCTGAAAGCCATGATCCCTTGAAGACTGCTGCGTATTATACTCCACATCCATGCTGACACAATCCTCCTCCTCCTCCTCCTCCCATGTGTTTGGCGGCTCTGCAGGAATGCTCTCTGCGTGTGCTCCAGAAGGATTATTAGTGGGACAGTGTCACTGATGCAAGCATTGTCTCTGCTCACCATCCTTGTGGCCTCCTCAAATGGTGACAGGACAGTGCATGCATACTTGATCATTAGCCACTGACGTGGCGAAAAAAAAGCCAAGCTCCCCTGAGCCTGTCCTGGTGCCATGCTCACAGAGGTACTCATTGATGGCCCTCTGCTGTGCATGGAGTCGCTGCAGCATTGCCAATGTTGAGTTCCACCTGGTGGGCATGTCACAAATGAGGCGGTTGTTGGGCAGGTTGAATTCCCACTGGATGTCAGCCAGCCGAGCACTGGCATTGTATGACCGGCAGAAATGACCACAGACTTTCCTTGCCTGCCTCAGGATATCTGGTAAGCCTGGGTACCTGGTCAAGAAACGCTGCACCACCAAATTCAAGACGTGTGCCAAGCATGGAACATGTGTCAATTGTCCCAGTCGGAGGGCAGAGAGAAGGTTGGTGCAATTGTCGCATACAACCATTCCTGGCTCAAGCTGCCGTGGCGTCAACCACCTCTGAGCCTGCCCCCAATGAGCTGAAAGAATCTCTACCCCAGTGTGGCTCCGGTCCCCAAGACAGACTAACCTGACTGCTTGCATAGCCCCTTGATTGCTTAGGGAGCACTGCAGGTTGAGAGGACAATTCTGCAGAAGAGGCTACAGAGGTAGAAGAAGAGGAAGGGGTGGAGGAGGAGGCGGATGTGGAAAAATCACCACCAGCTTTTTGGAGGCGTGGTGGTGGAACTATTTCCAAAACCTGTACTGTACTATCCTTTCCAGCTGCCAGGAGAGTTATCCAGTGCGCCGTGAAGGAAAGGTAACGTCCCTGACCGTGCCTGCTGGACCGTGAGTCAGCGGTAATATGAGCCCTGCTGCTGACCGCACTGTTCAACAAGGCCAAAACATTGCCTTCCACATGACGGTAGAGAGCTGGAATGGCCTTACTTGAAAAGAAATCTCTTTTGGGAACCTGCCACTGTGGGACAGCACATTCCGCAAACTCACGAAAGGACGCAGAGCCTACCAGCTGAAAAGGCAGCAGTTGGAGTGCTAGCAATTTGGCCAAGCTAGCATTAAGACGTTGAGAATGTGGATGGCTGGGACTGTATTTCTTTTTACAGTTCAGCAACTGGGGTAGTGATATTTGCCTGATGAATTCACCTGGTGGTGTACTACTAGCAGATTGCTGGCTGCAAGTATTTGTGGCACGCATTGCTACACCTTCATTCCTCTCAGTGCAGATTTTGGAGAGGACTGCAGGTATAGTAGGGGTTGAGAACCCAGATGAGGAGCAAGGAGGAGTCTGCCTTGTTTTCTGGTGTGGGTTCTTCAGGTACTCTTGCCAACGAACTGCATGGCTGGTCGTCATATGTATTGTCAAGACAGTAGTGCTCAAGCGGCTGGAGTCCTGGCCGCACTTGACATGCTTCAGACATAGATTGCAAATGGCAACGGTGTGATCTACTGCACATGCGCCCACACTAAAGAAATTTTGGAAGTCAGCGGGGAGGCAGCAGCGCCCTGCACCTGGGGAGCTCTGTGGGTGATGCAATTGGGTGGCTGCCCCTAAGCTGGCCCCTGGAGGACATCCTGCCTTGTTGAAGTTGGGCCTCCTCCTCCTCCTCCTCACTTTCCTACTCTCTTCTCTCAGGAACCTAAATACAGTCTGTGTCCTCATCATCCCCTCACTCCTCGCCACTGGAGCAAACTTGGCAGTATGCTGCAGTTGGGGGAATATGACTGCTAGTTTCTAGTGCTTTTGTGGCACCCCCTGTCTCTAGGATCATGCTACTCCCTTCCTCAACCTGGGAACCAACATCGGAGCCTTCAAACTGCTGCGCATCCTCCATGAGTATGTAACCGACACTATGGTCGAACAACTCAGGTGGCTCCTCCATGCATGATAGTGGGGCTACAGAAGGAGTAACTGTGGACAAGGATCCAGTGGAATAGGCCCCTTTGCCAGATGCGTTGGAAGGCAAACTTGTACGAGCCTGGGTGACAGAGGATGAGGAGGATGAGGACGGCTTTGTTATCCACTCCACCAACTCTTCTGCATGTTGTGGCTCAATAGCACATCCAACAGCAGTAAAAAAGGACCAGTGTGACCCGCCTGCAGAGGATGCACCACGTCTGCCACCACCACTTTTCACTGAAGACACAGAGGCTTCTTGCCCTCTTTTAGTGGCTTGGGAGTGTCTGCCTCTCCTTTGAGGCCTTCCTGACATGATGTTTTTTTTTTTGCACCACACTACACTGTACTATATACTGTACACCCCTGAATGCACTGATATATAGTTTACTCTCAATACACTGCGTGTATATCTGTATACACTAGGCTGTATATATTTGAAGCCAACACACCAAGTAGTGTGCTATATACCCTACCCCCCCAAATGCACCGATATATAGTGCACGCTCAATACGCTGTATATATATATACCAGGCTGTATATATTTTTATATACCACATCAAGTGGACTATGTACCTTAGGTACAGATATATAGAGCACACTCAATACGCTGTGTGTATATATATATATATATATATATATATATATATATATATATATATATACCAGGCTGTATATATTTTTATACACCACGTCAAGTGGACTATATACCTTAGGTACAGATATATAGAGCACGCTCAATATGCTGTGTGTATATATATATATATATATACCAGGCTGTATATATTTTTATACACCACGTGAAGTGGACTATATACCGTATGTACAGTGTACACTGATATATGGCACTGTCACGCACCTGGTGGTGGAGTCTGTCTTGTGCAGGGAGCAACCACTCTTACGGCCCTGGTTCGGGAACCCCTGGTAGAGCAGACAGGAGGTTCGGGAGCACAGGGGGGCACGAGGGTCGGACAGGATCACTGGTGATGGTGTGAAGGGTCCAGTTGCGGCTCGTGCAGTAGTAGAGTGGTGGTGCAAGCTGAGGTCGTCAACTGGCTGGCAAAGCAGTACAGGTGGAGTAGGCAGAGGGGTCGTCAGATGCAGGCAAGGTCGTCAACAGGCAGGCAGGTGAAGTACACAAGGATCAGGCAGGAGAATGGTCGTGGGCAAGCTGGGGGGTCGGTGCAGGTGGAGATCAATCAACGTCAGAAACAAGCCGGGTCACAGGAACAGAAAATCAGGATACAGACTACTCAGGAACACTCACACGCTATAGAACGGACAGGAAAGGAGATAAAGGACCTCGTCGTCGAGATAAATTTGAAGGACGAAGGACATCGTTTACGACAGGCAAGATATCGCACACTCACAAGGACTCATCAGACATAGGACTAAAAGACAAGGACACTGGGCCGAACAAAGACTGCAA
>BLSH010503419.1:69432-95423 GCA_018402905.1 Glandirana rugosa
ATAGCATGCTGTGTATATATATATATATATATATATATATATACACCAGGCTGTATATATTTTTATACACCACATGAAGTGGACTATACACCGTATGTACAGTGTACACTGATATATAGCACACCTGTGCGTATATATATATATATATACAAGACTGTATATATATATATATATATATATATATATATATATATATATATATATATTTATTTATTTTTTTTAAACTGCCCTCCCTACACTAACCTGTCTGTACTAACTGACAGATATATATTTAGATATCTAACTATCTATCTAGCTATCTATTTTCTGTGATTTTTTTTCTATTTTTAACATTTTTTTTAAGCTAGCTATCTAAACTGCCTGATACAGGAACCTAAGCTCTTTCTCTACAAGCAGCGCCGACACACACTATCATACAGCCGCTGTACGAGCGGCTTTATATAGTGTGAGGCGTGGATTAAGACTGCTGTGCAGTTATTGGCTAAAGCTCTCACAGCAGGCCGCTCACTGTTCGGAAAAACCCGAACTAGCGAACAGAAGATGTTCGGATCGAACATAAGTTTGAACCTAACACGAACCCCATCCCTAGCATATATTTTGGGGTGTAATTTTTGCTATGTACATGCTGTATGTTAGAAATATTGTATAAATGGACAACTTTGAGTAAAAAAAAAATGTTTTTTCATTTTCTTTCCACATTTTCCGAAACCTTGGGGAAAAAATTACATGTTCAAAAGACTCATTATGCCTCCTAGAATAAACGTAGCGGGGGTTTACTTTCCAAAATGGGGTAATTTTTTGGGCGTTTCCATTGTCCTGGTGCTCCAGGACCTTCAAAAGTGCAAGAGGTAGTCAAGAAATGAAATGTGTAATTTATGCTCCTAGAACACCTGATGGTGCTCCCTAGATGTTGGGCCTCTGTATGTGGCCAGACTGTGTAAAAGTCTCACACATGGTGTATCACCATATGTCATGTGAAAAATAACCTGTTAATATGACAATTTTGTGAAAAAAAAGAAAAATAAATCTTCAATTTTCAAAAAATTGTGGGAAAAAATTACAACTTCAAAAAATTCACCATGCCTCTTACTAAATGCCTACTTTCCAAAAAGGGGTAATTTGAGGGGTAATTGTACTTTCCTGGCAAGAAATTAGATAGGCCGCCAGTACATCAGGTGTGATCAATTTTCAGTAATTCACACCATAGCTTGTAGACTCTATAACTTTCACACAGGCCAAATAATATACACTGATTTGGGGTATTTTTACCAAAGATATGTAGCAGTATACATTTTGGCCAAAATTTATTAAGAAACATTACTATTTTGCAAAATTATAACAAAGAAAAATTCTTTTTTTTTTACAAAATTTTCTTTTTTTATTTATAGTGCACAAAATTAAAAACCCAGTGGTGATTAAATACCACCAAAATAAATCTATATTTGTGTGAAAAAAGGACAAAATGTCATTTGGGTACAGTGTAGCATGACTGAGTAATTGTCATTTACAATGTGAGAGCACTGAAAGCTGAAAATTGGTCTGGTTATTAAGGGGGTTTAAGTACCCAGTGGGAAAGTGGTTAAAGACACCAAGAAACAGGAAAGAAAAAAAGCCAAATGCACCTACCCTGGCCTTAATACAGGTTTTGAACAGATAGTCCCCAATATGGATGGCATAGCAGAGAGCCTTCTAGATGATGACGTTTGTGGTAAATCACTAAAAAACACAGAGCAGAGGGCTTGAAAACATGTATAACTGGGTCGGAATAAAGGCAGTGAAAAATGTAATATTACTCCTTTTTGTGATATGTGAGGAAACAAACAGAAAAAGGGAAAAAGCATGTATACTACATGTTGTTAGACCTCATACAATATGGGTGGATAGCACCTTAAATTCAGGTATCTGCATTATTGCAAGTAAAAAGCCTGCTCGAATGAACGGGCCGAACTTATGAGTGGAATGATTTAAAAGTATTACATGTGTGGGGTTAAATAACATATCCAAGAACATCAAAGTTCTCACACAGTTTTTGTGCATAGAGGATAAATGTCCAGTTCTCAGGTCCAGATTTCAAGCAGGGTACACTGACAGAGTGCCCTTAGCTTGGATTATATATGTGTGGAAGGTTGTGAGTAGCCGCCCATCAACTTGATTGCTGCTGTGTTTGATTTAGGATAGAATTGTCACTTCAAGTCTATTGAAAAGTAATTGTGTTACTGGCAAGATCAATAGGTGAAAATAAAGGAAAAGAAAAATAATACAGCCGCCACATCTAAGGACCAGTAAGGTAAAATAAGTTACATTTTTATTTATGGGCTTAGATGCAAACTGCCCATTTACTTTCCCACTCTTGACAGTCCCTACTCTACTAGAGAAAAAAGTAAGGGTAAATATCTAATGAATATAATCAGGGATGAGCTCCAGGTTCAGACAGAATTTTGCTTGCTCTAAGGTTTAGATTTAATCCAAACTTTCAGAATATTTGGCTGGAATTGCTCAGTCAAACATCCCACAATGCCCTGCAAAAACATCATCACTTATGGCCATGTGCAAAACTGTGGCCAATGATGGTTCCTGCCCAGAGTCTCAGCCTACACACTGTAAAAAGCTGCGCTCCCAGCAACCCTTTGTCAGTATTCTGGAGTTTAGTGAGATTGAGGGACAACTGACAGTGCTTTAAGGGACAGAGAGTTGGCAGCGTAACATACTACTACAAAGCTATACAGTGTTGCTATACTGTATACAATACTGTATTCAATGCTGTATATTACCATTGATATGTTTCAACAAATTGCATTTTGTGGGGCTAGAAAGAGTGGAGTGTAATCTAAATTTACTGTGATGTGAGCAGACCCAACAGTCCTTTTTAGACCTTGATGAGGGTCTGGAATAGATGTTATTTGAGAATCTAATGCAAAAACAAAAAAAAGACACGGGGTCCCCCATAAAAATACATACCGGACTGTTATACTTGATGAGGAAAGGAAAAGGAGGGGACAAGCATGTACCCCCTTCCCCTCCTAATCCATAGCATTTCACATGCCCTCAAAATCAGACTCTACATTCATTTTTGTGAATGAGTAATGAGTACTATGCCTCCCTTACTATTTTGTGTAGGAGGGGCAAGATCTAGAGGCCCCTTTACTTTAATGGGGACTTTCAGATTCTCATATGCCCCCAAAATGCATTACCTTACAACCACTGGGCCAAAGTTATGGGGAAGAGGCCCTTGTCCTCATCACCATGGGGATAAAATGCTTTGTCAGGAAGCCCCACTGACAAGGCATCTTCCCCATGTGGAGGGCATGTGGGCTGGTATGGTTTAGGAAGGGGTTGCTAGCCTGCCTGACACACAGACGCACACACACACACACACACACACACACACACACTTTTTCCTGGCCTTCCAGTCTGTGCGCTCAGATAAGAGTCTAGTATAGTTTTTAATGTGTATCTTTTTTTGCATAAGGTTACACTCCACTGCATCCCCAAAGAATGTTTTTTACTGGAATTTTGCATTTTTAAAATTTTACTTTAATTCTAAATAGAATTTTAGAAAAATCTTTCTATTGGGACATGTCCCCAGGGCATTGCCCAGCTCCCTGTGATCATTTTTGTAATCCTTTGACTATTATTTAAAAAAATGAAAATTTCTGATTTCTAAGATTTATATCCCTTTGATTTCAGTGGTGTTTGGATTCAGCATCTAAACTTCGGTGAAATGTGTCAAACTCACCCTGAACTGAACCCAGGTACATTCACTCATCACTATAGATAATGTGAATGTATAAAGCCAATGAGGAAGACACAACTGGAAGAAAGTTACACACATGATCTTGCTGACATGCTTATGAAAAAGTGTTTGCTCTATATGTTTGTGTGTGCATGTAGGTACAGTATACTGTATATACTGTATGTATAAAAATGCAGATCTATTACAATCAACAATCAAACCAGAATTTCAAGCATCCCTGCACTTCCTCCAGCTCACTATTAAATGCAAATCACAAAGGGGTTTATTTAAAAAAAATGTGCATAGTTATTCTTGGTACATTTATTTGCTAATTCCCTCTAACATACTCTAGAATTGTTACATTGTGTCTCTTGTTACAATGTTGTATTGTATGCATGTCCTATGTTACTCATAGCTTAATGCAGTATTTACTATTGCCCATAGTAAAAGAACATTTGTTTTTTCCCAGTTTGCAAAGAACAAATGTGCATGCAAATTTGCTGGATGAATGCAAAGATGCGAGACAGGGTAACAGTGTAATATATAAATGACATATAATAAGATATATAATAAATCATGTAAAAAAATGTATAAATATATTAATAGCATCTCTTGTTAGCATAAGGCCTCACACACTGGCGTATTGAAAAAACAAGCAGTAACGTCAAACGCAATTTTATCAGCATTATGCATTGACGTCAATGCACGTTTTTCTGCGCTAGCTTTCTGCGCTAGCTTTCTGCTGCGTTTCTCTGCCTCTATTCAAGATCAGTGGTTGATTTGATGATCGTGATGATCATGGATCATGATGATCCAACCTGCGGCACAACTTGTGTGCTGAGAATCTTGCATGGGGTTCCCCCCCAAGAGGTACCAGGCCCTTCGATCCGGCATGGATTTTAAGAGAAAGCCTCATGCAGAAAAAATGGCGCAGGGTCCCCCCCAAAATCCATACCAGACCCTTATTAGAGCACACAGCCTGGCAGGCCAGGAAAGGGGGTGGGGCCACCTTACCAGGCCACATGCCCTCAACATGGGGAGTATGGGTGCTTTGGGGCAGGGGGGGCTCTGCGCCCCCCACCCCAAAGCACCTTGTCCCCATGTTGATGAGGGCAAGAGCCTCTTCCCGACAACCCTGGCCGTTGGTTGTCGGGGTCTGCGGGTGGGGGCTTATCGCAATCTGGAAGCCCCCTTTAACAAGGGAGCCCCCAGATGCCGGCCCCCCACCCTATGTGAATGAGTATGGGGTACAACATACCCATACCCATTCACCTGAAAAAAAAAGTGTACAAAAAAACACACTACACAGCTTTTTAAAATATTTTATTAAATCAGCTCCAGCTTCTTCTCCCCTCTCTTCTCCCTCTCTGTCGTCTTCTTTCTTCAGCTCTTTTGCGGGGTCTTCTGTCTTCTGAGGGGTCTTCTGCAGAGTTTCTGTCTTCTGAGGGATCTTCTGTCTGCTGTTCTTTTGCCGCTGTCTCCTCGGCTAGCTTCTCCCTCTTCTCTTCTGGAGATGTTGACTCGTCACTCTCTCGCACTCGAATGCCGGGACCATGCTGCACAGTTGCCTTATAGTGGCATGGGGCGGGGCCACCCGCTGACGTCAGCCTGAGCTCCCGCCCCGTATGATGTCACATCACAGCCCCGCCCCAGGATGTGACATCATAAGGAGCGGGGGCTCAGGATGATGTCAGTGGGTGGCCCCGCCCCATGCCAATATAAGGCAACTGGCAGCACGGACCCCGCACTCGAGTGGGAGAGAACGACAAGTCAACATCTCCAGAAAGAAGAGGAGGAAGCTAGCCAAGGAGACAGTGGCAAAAGAGCAGAAGGCAGAAAATCCCTCAGAAGTCATAAACTCTGCAGTAGACCCCTCAGAAGACAGAAGACCCCAAAAAAGAGCTGAAGAGAGAAGACGACAGAAAGGGAGAAGAGAGGGGAGAAGACGCTGGAGCTGATTTAATAAAATATTTTAAAAAGCTGTGTAGTGTGTTTTTTTGTACACATTTTTCAGGTGAATGGGTAGGGGTACATTGTACCCTATACTCATTCACATAGGGTGGGGGGCCGGTATTTGGGGGCCCCCTTGTTAAAGGGGCTTCCAGATTCCAAAAAGCCCCCGCCCACAGACCCCGACAACCAATGGCCAGGGTTGTCGGGAAGAGGCTCTTGTCCTCATCAACATGGGGACAAGGTGCTTTGGGGTGGGGTCGCAGAGCCCATACTGCCCATGTTGAGGGCATGCGGCCTGGTACAGTCCAGGAGGGGGGGCGCTTGCTTGTCCCCACCCCCTTTCCTGGCCTGCCAGGCTGCGTGCTCGAATAAGGGTCTGGTATGGATTTTGGGGGGACAGTATGCCATTTTTTAGGCATGGGGTTCCTCTTAAAATCCATGCCAGATCCAATGGCCTGGTACCTCTTGGGGCGGAACCCCATGCAAATTTTTGCAGGGGTTCCCCATCAAGATCCACAGTACACAAGTCGCGCCGCAAGTCGGATCATCATTCCCATAAGGACCCATTGATTTTAAATAGAATGCCTGACGAGGCTTAACGCTGTGTATACAACATTAAGCCATAACGCTGCAGCTTCGGAACGCGCTGGTCCCGCTTTCTAGTTACAGCTCACGAACGCCAACGCCCTCTACAGCTCAAAAAGTCTGCGTTTTTAAGGGGCCATTGAATAACATGGAGAGCTGTAAAAAAACACTCAAAAATGTGGCTATAAAAAATGCCTGTGTGTATGAGGCCAAACTGAAACAGTGTCCCAAAAATAGATTTGTAGGGTCTAAGGTGAATAATCTATTTATCCGCTACACTTTTCTCTTCCTTAAAGTGGCTGTAAAGGGGGGGCGGAGCTAGCCGGAGACCAGGATGGACGCGTGAGTGCCGAGCTTCGGAGCTAGCGGGACATTAGCGGCCTTCGGCAAGCGAGCAAGCAGCCAAACTGACTCCATTCTGCTGGGTGCCACACGGCAGCAGATAGAACAAGCTTCGGGAACGATGCTGGGAAGGAAGAAGGACGGAACCCGGCCGAAGAAGCTGGCGGCCTTCTTCAACACAGGCCATAGCCACTTCCACGCCAGAGCACCGCTCTGCATCACAAACAAGTAAGAAGGGAAACACTCAAAAAAGAGCTAGCCCTCATAGGAACCACGACTCTCCCTCAGCTACCCCAACATCAGGGAGCCCGGAGAAGTCCAGGTTCAGGCCGGATGCCGCGGATCCTAGCCTTGAGGCGAGCGGCTCACAGGAATCAGGGGACGACACTAGGGACCTCCCAGACTCCATTGATTTATTCCCAACGGCCGATAAGCCGGTCCTGGATACAGTTCTAAAGGAGATGTTAGTCTCATTAAGAAGTTCGCTGCAATCTGACCTGGTGGCTTGTGTGCATAAACTGGGTTCTGAGGTGCATGCGGTATCGGCCAGAGTGGATCATATTGAGCACAAAATGGGCGAATATGCCACAACTATAAATGACTTGATAGACGCCACTAGTAATCAATATGATGAATTGGAAGCCATTAAAGCCAAGATGGCCGACATCAAGGACAGGTCCAGGAGGAATAATATTAAGATAAGGGGGGTCCCCGAAACTATTCATCAACCTGATCTGTCCAAATATGCCACTGTTCAGTACACTCGCTCCTGATCTGACTCCCCTTGATTTAACGATTGCTAGGATCCATCGCCTCCCTAAGCCTGCCTTTCTGCCTGACAGTGTACCCAGGGATGTCATTCTAAGAATGCATTTTTACAATGCTAAAGAGCAGTTGATGTCTATATGCAGGAAACTAGACCATCTCCCCGACCCATACTCTGCTCTCAAAATGTTCGCTGACCTCTCTCAATACACACTACAAAAAAGAAGGAATCTCTCCACCATCACCAAAGCCTTGCGGAATCACAATCTTCAATATAAATGGGGGTTCCCAACTAAATTGGTGGTATTCAGGGAGGGGAAATATTTTGCGGTAACTTCTTTGGAAAAGGGAATTGTGCTCCTGAAGGATTGGGGTATCGTTCCGGAACAGCAGCCACGCTCCCCTGCACCCAATAACCCCTCCAGAGCAGACCCAGAGTGGTACACGGTGACATCTAAAAATGCCAAATCGCACAAATAAAGGTTGTATTTGCCAACATATTTAAAGTAAACCCGCTAAAGAGGAACTCCTCTGAGCTGAACTTTCTCCTTACTTTCCAATCACACTACTTGAGTGACCATGAGTCACACCCAGTTTCATTTCCAGTCAAGTTGGCCACCGGCCAAGGTTTGTTTGTTGAGTTACTGGTTTTATCTGCTTTTTCTTCATTTATGCAGTCGGACCTACCCTACTCTTTCTACTCATTCTCATCCCAAAAGCAACTCCCAAGAAGATACCACCTTGCAAGACGGACATCTTACCACCATATGAACAGCTGCCTCAAACCTTTCATCTGTGTAAGTACTTTTGCCTTTCACTTATCGTACACCACCTGCTTCACTTAAATGCCTGTGCGTTTTCTCACCATAAACACTAAGGGTCTCAATCACCCTGCCGAATGCAGATCATTGTGGTCGGAGGCCCTCCAAACTCAGTCTGACATCATTTGCGCCCAGGAGACGCATTTTGCCAAACTCGCAACACCTAAATGCACTCACCCCAGATTTCCAGCCATCTATATGGCCATTGCTGACTCCAAAAAAAGAGGCGTACTAATTGCCATAAAGGAAACACTGGACTTTAAGCTATCTATAGCTGTGGAAGACCCACAAGGTCGTTATCTCATCGTGGTTGGCAGCTTAAACGGGGCAACTTACACAATAGCAAATGTGTACGCTCCTAATACTAACCAGATCAACTTCCTCCACAAAGTTATGAAAAAGGTTGAGAAAGTGCACCAAGGCCATTTAGTTCTATGTGGAGATTTCAACCTCACTCCCAACCCATCACTTGACTCTACTTCTAAGGCTAAACACCCTCCAATGTCAATAAAAGCTATACTAAGATCCTATGAGCTATATGATGCCTGTAGATGCTGCAATGCTAATGAAAGAGACTACTCCTTTTTCTCCAGCGCACATGGGTCATACAGCCGCATAGACTTATTCTTGGTGGACAAGTGGACCCTCCTTCGCACCAAGTCTTCAAAGATAAACACTATCACCTGGTCGGACCATGCCTCTGTGCAACTAACTGTTGAAGATCACTCTAATTCCACTCCTACTTTTATCTGGAGATCTAACCCTAGACTGTTTCAGGATCCTCTATTCAAAACTAAATTGGAACAAGCCATTCAACAATTTTTTGATCAAAACCATGCTTCAGTAGAGGACTCAAACATAATATGGTCTGCCCATAAGGCAGTAATAAGGGGACTCCTCATACAACAGGGGGCGAGAATCAAGAGGAAGAGGCAGCAAGAAATAGTTGACCTAACGGCTAAAATCGAAATATTAGACACCCAGAACAAACAATCCCCCTCCCAAAAACTAACAGATCAATTATCTATAGCTCGCAATCAACTCAGGACACTCTTTATGAGTGATTTTGGTCCACAGCAGACTAAAAATGACTTATTACGCCCATGGAAACAAGGCGGGAAAGTTATTAGCCAATCGCCTTAAGGGTCTAAGGCACAAATCCAATATTTCCCATATAATCCACCAAACAACGAAAGTTAATCTCACCCACCCCCAAGCAATTGCAAACGCTTTCAGTGAGTACTACGGCACTCTTTATAACCTTAAGAATGACCCCTCCTCCCCAAACCCAAGTGTTTCCACTATAGCATCCTTTCTAAGTAAGATTAATCTCCCCAAACTTTCTGCAGATCAACTCACTAGTTTAAATGCTCCAATTTCGGCCAAAGAAGTCACTCAAGCTATTCAAAAGCTCCCAAATAAAAAAGCTCCAGGCCCAGATGGGTTCTCAGGCGACTACTATAAAGCCTTTAAACACATTTTAATTCCATACATGGTGGATGTGTACAACTCTGCTGCTGCCTCTTCCTCCTTCCCCAAGGAAATGCTAAAAGCTACGATAGTTGCACTTCCGAAGCCAGAGAAGGAACAGAATACCCCACAAAATTTCCGCCCAATCTCATTGCTAAATATTGACCTAAAAATTTACGCAAAAGTAATATCTACAAGATTGATAGACATTCTCACCTTTCTGGTTCCCAGAGACCAGGCGGGCTTCACCAAAGGCAGCCAAACGGCAGATGCCACCAGATGCTTATTAAATGTTATTCCTATTGTAAATAAAAAACAAACGCCTTCTCTGCTCCTAACCTTGGATGCAGAGAAGGTGTTTGACAGGATTCATTGGGAATACCTGGCTCAAACACTCCAGAAATTTGGATTCGTGGGTCCAATTCTCTCAGCCATAATGGCGCTGTATTCCTCACCCTCAGCCCAGGTATATGTAGCTGGTGCACTGTCAACCCCCTTTGAAATCTCAAATGGGACACGCCAAGGTTGTCCGTTATCCCCATTGGTTTTTAATCTTTTAATGGAACCTCTTGCTACTTCTATAAGAACACCTCTGGCCTAATGGTGAATGGGCAACCCCATGTCATCAGCCTATTTGCTGATGACATTATATTGATACTTACCAAAGTGGAAACTTCCCTGGCTTCGCTGTCTGTACTTTTGCAGGAATTTTATAACATCTCCTACAATAAAGTAAACAAGTCTAAATCATCCATATTGAATCTGGGACTGCCGAGTGAGGTGCAGCAAAAACTGGCAAATACTTATCCTTATAAATGGGAAGATAAAGGGGTAAATTATCTAGGCATCGTCTTAACACCTAACTAGAGTTGAGCGAACCCGGACTGTAAAGTTCGGGTCCGTACCGAACTTTGGGGTGTCCGGGACCCGAACCCGGACTTTTCAAAAAAAGTCTGGGTTCAGGTCCGGGGTTCTGGTAATTTTAATGAAGCTTCTGAAAATTGCTGTAAAAAAGTCCAGGAAGGTCCTAGAGGTCTGCAAAAGGAAGGAAAATGGGGATAAGGGTGGGACAAGTGCCCTACAAAGAAATGGGGACAGGGAAATAACTTTAAATATTTTAAAAAAAATAAAAACTTAAAAAAAGCAAAAATGGAGGTGAATGTGGATCATCTTCATACTGGGTCTGAAAAGTATTAATTAACGGTAGAGACCATATAACTGTTCTAAAATCATCTTCAAACTGTGTCAAAAAAGTATAAATAAGCCGGGAGAACCCATATCACTGTTCTGCAAACATCTGGAAACTGTGTGTGTCACTTTAAATAAAACCGGGAATAAGTGAACATCTGTTCTGCAAACATCTTTAAAGTCTGTGTGTCACTTTAAATGAAACCGGGAATAAGTGAACATCTGTTCTGTACACATCTGCAAAGTCTGTGTGTCACTTTAAAAATAGCCGCTACTAAGTGAAAATCTGTTCTGTACACATCTTTAAAGTATGTGTGTCACTTTAAAAATAGCCGCTAATAACTGAACATCTGTTCTGTACACATCTGCAAAGTCTGTGTGTCACTTTAAAAATAGCCGCTAATAACTGAACATCTGTTCTGTACACATCTGCAAAGTCTGTGTGTCACTTTAAAAATAGCCACTAATAACTGAACATCTGTTCTTCACACATCTGCAAAGTGTGTGTGTGAAACTACAGCATAGAGAAGAACAGGTATATGGTTTCGCTCTGCTAGAGTTTCAAACACAGTTTGCAGATGTTTGCAGAACAGTGATATCATATCACTGTTCTGCAAACATCTGGAAACCCCCTCAATGATAGCTTGGGAGTGGGAGATGGGTACTGAGTACCCCATAGAACAATGGAAAAAATCATTGAGCATAACTTATTCATCTACTAGATGTGTCAACTTATGGGAACTCTATCAGAAAATTCTTTTATGTTGGTACTTAACCCCATACAGGTTGGCCAAAATCTACCCCACATGCCCCTCCATATGCTGGAGGGGATGTGGAATGCCGGGCACACTAATTCATATATTATGGTCCTGTCTGAATAATCTGTCACTCTGGACCCAGATAAGCCACATTATAGGAGACATAACAGGTTCTGACACAAATCTATCACCAGGGATGGCATTATTATCTTTAGACCTACCCGACCTCCACCCCTCCCTTAGGGTCACGATCTCCCACATACTATTAGCTACCAGACTAGTCATACTGAGACATTGGAAACAAGAAAAATCCCCCAGGGTAGTAGAAGTTATCCAAACGACCCAACTGCACAAAACTTATGAATCTATGATCGCCGCCTCACTCGGCAATCATGACCTCAGCCAAAAATGTTGGCAATCCTGGAACAAGTGGTATCATAGTCACAAATTGATATGACTCTTGCATAATAGAAAACTCTGGTCTGACTGCTACTTAAACGTTTGATTGTTTTTATTTTCTTCTCTTCTCTTCTCTTTCCTTATGTTGGTTTTTCATTTATTCTTCCATAATGTTACCTCCTTCAGGAGCTTTTCTCATGCCTACATGTACAACATTAAGTAATAGTGAATATTCTGCAGATGAATATTGCTAGAAACGGAGGCGGGGTGGGCTATCTGGCCCCGGCACAGTTTGTTCCCAGGCGGGGTGGTCGGGTCGTCTGGATGGCCTACCCTCTCCTCACGTCTGGCTCTTGATGCAACCACGGCTTTCATCTTGAACTGTTCTTTGCTGTGTTATGCATCTTCATCCCAATGTAAGCCTTAATCACGTTACATTGCATAATATGCTATATGTTTGTATGAAAATTTCAATAAAAAATTAGTGAAACAAAAAAAAGTGGCTGTAATGGCTGAAGGTTTCGGCACCCTCTCAATCCAGTGATGTGCACAAGAGCCTCGCCTGTCCTGGGACTACCACTCCTTATTGGCTGAGACAGCAGTGTTAGCCATTGGTTCCCAATGTTGTTAATCACAGCCAGTGAGCCAATGAGGAGAAAACAGGGGACGGAGCTGAGCCACGGCTTTCTGTGTCTTATGGACACATAGAACAGGGCTCAGGAGAGAGCAAGCTCCAGTTCCCCCATGGCAAGCGGCTTGCTATTGGGGGAACTGGTCAAGGGGGAGGAGCCAGGAGCACCAGCAGGGAAACTGAAAAGAAGAGGATTGGGGCTGCTCTGTGCACTGCACAGAGCAGGTAAGTATTTTTTTTTTTTTTTTCTTAAAGCCAAACCCTTAATACCATTTTAACATGGCAATATGATTGTATTCTCTTTGTGGCCTGGGAACATCATCCAGGATCATAAACATGGTAATATAATTGCCACCTATTTGCAGCCTACTCCTTCTTGTCCTCTGTAAGATTCCCCTACCCATGAACCAAATGCTGCATCATTGATGTCAGGCCTCTCCCTCACTCCTCCTCTACACCCAGGTATGATCTGCTACCTTAACATCCCCACCCCCTTATCACTTAGTTTCAATGCTTCTTTATTGAGTTTTCAAGTTAAAAATACAGAACAAAGAAACAGTAAGAGGGTTAGAACTTCACAAGAGGTTTGAGGTACAGGACAAAATAACATTGTAAATACAGTGAATACATTTTAGGCATACATCATGCATGTTTAGTTTTAGTCTACCTTCGGGGACCATTAGTAAAGTGTATAGAAGCAGATATGCTCATAGTATCAGACCCCGGAGGGTCATGATGGTAGTGAGTAAAAATCTTGCATACTGAATTCCCCACATTTAGACATAATCCTATAATTAAATTGCTGTACATAACCAAGACAATAGGCATATTTATCTTGTTTCAGTGGTCATAGAGATCAGAAAACTTCCCAGTTCTGGTTAACTCAAGGCCCCCATCCTAGGCACCCCACTGGGATCACGCTGTGCCCTGTGGGATGAGGGCACGCAAAGAACTAGGTGAGATCGGAAGCACATAATGAATTGTATCTAAAGATTTGAGCAAGCATGGGATAGTACTGGACAACTATTGTGCATGTACCTCAAGTTGGGGGAAGGAAAGGGGGGAAAGGGGAGGGAACCAGTAGCTAAGTCTTGGTGTCAATCTTAGAGAGTGCAGTATGGACTGTTGAGCCGGGAATCCCAGCATGCCAGGAATTTAGAGGAAGTGGACGCTAAAGTTTTTTCCATCTCACATTGGTAGTTGAGAGTACATATCATGTCTGTGTAAGAAGGTACTATAGGAGTGTCTTCTTGTATTGTTCCCAATGATTTTCACATTTTGTGGAGGTATAGGTAGAGGAGAATGCTTTACTCCAGGTTTCATCTGGGAAGGGTTTTCCCACTTGTGCACAGTGGTGGATTTAAAGGATGATGCTTGGTTTTGCAATGTGGAGTAAAACAGCGAAATTCCCTTTGTCGTTGGGTTAGTGTTGCCCAGATACTTGAGTTTCGAAAGTGGTAGGACTATATCAAGCGCAACCACGTGGGATAAGAGGTATGCATAGAGGTGTGCATCCCTGCACATATATGCAGGGATGTCATATTTATCTTTTAGTGTTGTAAAGGGGCATATTTGTGCTCCTTCATAAATATCCTTTAGTAAGGTAATACCCTTTTTGTGCCATAGAGTGAGGTCTAGATATGGGATAACGTGTTTCAATATTGCTATTGGGACTTTCCCTTTCTGAGCTGGGTCTTTGGATGATAGGGTTAGTGACAGTTCTGTCCAGATTTTGGCAGAGATTTGGATGGTCAGGGAGCTGGATTTAGGAGGGGCTACCCCTACCTTAAATGCGATAAGGGCCATTTGTAAGTCTCTATATGGAATGGATGCTGCTTCTATCTTAGTCCACAGTTTGTGTTTAGGTGGGTTCCACCAGTGTCTAATTTGGTCTAAAATACAAGCTTTGTAATAGAATGTTATGTTTGGGGCCCCCATCCCTCACAATTTCTTATTTCTCATCATTATACTGAGGGAGCATCTAGGTGGTTTGCGCTTCCATATGTAATGATTAAAGTGTTTTTGAGTTGTTACTAAGAACATATTGGGTACAAGTATTATTAGTGTCCTAAATAAATATAGAAGCTTAGGGAAGATCAACATTTTCAAGGCTGCAATCCTGCCTGTAGTTGTGAGACCCTGCGATTTGAGATGCTGAAGTTGTTGTGGTAGACTGTCTAAAAATGGCTTAAAATTGTATTTATATAGCTGAGAAGTTTGGGCTGTTAATTGGGTACCTAAGAAAGGGATGGAGTTAGGTATCCATATAAAAGGGAAGTTCTTCTTAAGGCTATCCTGAGTGGTGTTCGGTTTATTGATACCTAAAATTTGAGATTATGTGGCATTTAATTTGTAGTAGGACATCGTGCTAAATTCTGATAGTAGGTTTTGTGCCTCTGAGAGGGATGTCATAGGTTCAGTCAGCATAAGCATGACATCATCAGCAAAGAGGCTACCGTATATACTCGAGTATAAGCCGAGTTTTTCAGCACATTTTTTGTGCTGAAAAAGACCCCCCTCGGCTTATACTCGAGTCAGTGTCTGTGGGTGATAAGTAGATTCACATTAAACAGAGCCGTGCTGCTTCTAAGGGCCGTTCTGTGCTTTGTAAGTGTGATTAAACACATTGGAATGCAGAGAATGCTGAGAGAGGTGTCAGATTCTCAGCTTGATGTCGGGAGGTGGGGGAGGTGGGCGGGACAAGCTGATGTTAGCTGTTCAGTCCCGCCTACCTCCTGATTTCCGTGAAGAGCTGCAGCTCTCTCTCTGTATTCTTTGCATTCCAATGTGTTTAATCACACTTACACAGCACAGAACGGCTCTTAGAAGCAGCACAGCTCTGTTTAATGTGAATCTACCTTACTCATCCCTTATGTGTTCTGGCTACAGTCTGTGTCCTTGATAAAATCCCTGTGTCCTGGCTACAATACCTGTGTTCTGGCTACAGTCTGTGTCCTGGATAAAATCCCTGTGTCCTTGCTACAATACCTGTGTTCTGGCTACAGTCTCTGTGTCCTGGCTACAATCCCTGAGTTCTGGCTACAATTCCTGTGTTCTGGCTCCCTGTCCCTGTGTTCTGGCTACAATTCCTGTGTTCTGGTTGCTGCATTTGCCACCCTAGGCTTATACTCGGGTCAATAACTTTTCCCAGTTTTTTGTGGTAAAATTAGGTGCCTCGGCTTATATTCGGGTCGGCTTATACTCGAGTATATACGGTAATTCTTTGCTCTTGCCCGTTAAGCATAATACGCCTAAGGAGTGGATGGTTGCGGAATCTCTCCGCCAGAGGTTCCATCAGTAGTGTAAATGTGTAAATATAATAGGTGAGAGGGGGCTCCCCTGTCTTGTTCCGTTTTTTATATATATAGGGTTGGAGTAAATGCCTGACGTAAGGACCATGACAGAAGGGTTGGAATATAGGGAGAGAATGGCAGTCTGGATTGGACCTGTGAATCCGAATAGATTGAGGGCTGCTCTAAGATATCCCCAATGCACCCTATCGAACGCCTTCTCTGCATCCAAAGATAGGAGCAGAGGAGGCGTTCGTGAGCATCCTACTTGATGAATCACGTTAACGAGACGTCTTGTGGCATCGGGAGCTTGTCGACTGGGTACAAACCCCACCTGGTCAGGATGTATCAGGTATGGTAACACTGTTTGTAATCTTAACGCTAACAGTTTGGCATAAATTTTTATGTCAACATTCAATAAATAAATAGGCCTGTAGCTTGAGGGAGAGGTTGGGTCCTTGTTGGGCTTAGGCAGTGTCACAATAACTGCATTTAGCATTTCCTGGGGAAACTACCCAGGGGTCAAGGCAAGATCGAAGATGGCACACAGATGTGGAGCTATATCCTCCGGTAGGCATTTATAGAATTCATTAGTGAACCCATCGTCTCCCGGAGATTTATTATTGGGGAGTTTGGAGATTATACTGCGAGTTTCCTGGGTAGTGATTGGTTGGGACATAGCCTTGAGTTGGTTCTCGTTGAGTTTGGGGAGGTTAGTTTTGCTAGAAAATCATTGATCAGTTTCTGGGTTAGCTGGGGTGTTTTAGTATCTTTACTCAGGTCATAAAGATGCTGATAGTATGCGGCAAAGGCGTTAGCTATATCCTTGGGGTTGACTACTTGCACCCCTGTCTCAGGATGCTTTATTTGCGCTATTATTTGTTGCGTCTGTCTGGAATTATATAAGAGCAATGATCTTAGTTTTTGCCTAACTTGGATAATTTCCTGGGAAATTATGAGGGATGAGGGATTGGTTTTTTTTTTTGTTTTCTGCTTCTTTCAGCGAAAGGGTATTTAAGACCTCTTCGATCTGCCTTGACCTCTGTTTCTTAACAAAAGCAGCTAACTTAATCAGTATACCTCTCATATAGGATTTATATTAGTTCCATAATATAAATCTGTTAGTCTCCGGGTGGTCATTAAATTCAAAAAAGTTTTTGTGTTCTTGCAGGATTTTTTGGTACAATCTCTTGTCTTCCAGAAGAGAGGAGTTTAGCCTCCATCTTGGTGGTGACCTTATATTGGGGCAGTCAGAGAGTTGTATCGTTATAGGGGCATGCTCCGACCAAGAGATTATACCAATAGTTGTTCTTAAGACAGATTGTAAAGGGTCCTTCAACATGAAAAAATAGTCGATACGTGAGTATGATGCATTCGCTGTAGATAGGTGCGTAAAGTCTTTCTCTGCTCCATGAAAGCAGTGCCAGACATCATACAGTTCAGACTTATGTAGTAAGGACACAATTGCTGGGTCTGTTTTCCTAGAGGGGGTGGTAGAGTCCATTTCTGGTGACAATGCCACGTTAAAGTCCCCTCCGATGAGGAGCATTCCCTGAACTTGGCTTGTGATTTCGTCAAGGAGAGGGCTCAAGAATCTTTTAATCTTGAGGTTAGGCGCATAGATGTTGGCAAGTGTATATATAGTCCTATTCAGTTCGCAGATTAAGATGAAATAACGGCCTTGGGTGTCCTGTATTGACTAGATATACCGGGACCACACAGAGTCCTTAATGGCTATAAGTACTCCACATTTCTTTTTTGGGCCATTTGCCATGTAGATGTGTGCAAATTGTGGGAGCCGTATTTGTGGGCATTTGGCTGCCGCAAAATGTGACTCCTGGGCAAACATCACATCCGCTTTGGAGGCTTTTGCTTCTTTTAACACAGTGTTTCGTTTGTAGGGACTATTGAGGCCCTTAGCATTTATGGATATGACTTTCAATGGCATAATGGTATATATGGCCAATTATGTATGACCTAGTGGTTTTGTGGTGAAGATTAAGGCCAAAGTGAGGTACCTCTGATCCATGTAGGTGCTGTAGTCCCTTAGCGTTCCTCTCAGGAGTGTTCCTGGTGATGCTGGGCTGAGTGCGCAGTCGAGCTTCTGCAGGCTGGGTGCTGAGTTTGTGAGTAGTTCACCTCTTAATGCTGGTTCCTGTGCTGAAGGAGAGGGTAGAGGGGTGAAGAAACAGAAAATACAAGAACAACTGAACATGGGTAAGAAAGCCCTGGTGAAAGCCAGGGTTTATGTGCAGCTAACGTTGCTGCTGTGGTTTACGGGGGTGTAGATACACCAGTGATTACACTAGTGTAAAAAGAGCAGACAAGGGTTATCGGGGGCTCCTGCTCCCACACTTTTTGGTTGATGTGTTACAGGAGAGATCTTACTGTTTAGTAGAGTAGGGGTAGTACTCGTTTTAGGACCACTCATTTTGCAAGCGTTCCGGGCGTGATTCTGCTTGGAGCTGCATGTCCGCTGGGATTAATTGCCACTCTTTGAATAAAAGTATGCCTTTTTCCACACTATAGATCGGGTAGGTCTTCCTGTTCCAGGTGACCAGGAGCTTTGTAGGAAAGCCCCAATGGTAAATCACGCTGTTATTACGTAAGACTTTAGTGAGCGTTTGCAGCTTTTTCCTGTTTATTGCTGTCTGCTGGGAGATATCCGTATAAAGTGAAATGTTCAGGAATTCATCTGGGACCACTGGTGATATTTTAGCTGCTGCCATGGCCCTTTCTTTTACATGGTAGTAATGAATACGTGCTAGGTTGTCCCTTGGAGCTGTGTCAGGCAGAAATCTCGGTTTCATTATGCAGTGTGCTCTGTCTACGCATAGCTCTATAATCACTCAGGGATGAGATGAGAGCTTTCGTCAAGCGCTGAATAAAATTTGTCAGTTCATTTGGTGGAACAGTTTCGGGGATCCCCCTGAATTTTATATTATTACGTCTCGATCAATCTTCGAGATTGGCAAGCTTATTTTGGAGACTTTGCAGTTCAGTTTCTTGGTCAGTATAGGCATCTACTAGGTCATTGTGCGCTGAGTAAAGATCCACCATTTTATTTTCTAAATGCAGGATTATATCCTAATGGGACTGTACAGTTTCTTGTAATGGGGTGAACATATCAGAAGTCTTTGAATAATGTGCTTCTAAGAGATAGGGAGCATGTTCTTCATTGTACTTTCTGATATGGTTTGCTCAGTGCCAGGAAACATGTCTATTGTGGGACTGTGCAGGGGAGTCTGCATCAGGGCCTGCGGCAATACAGCCTGTAGGCCCAGCTCCGCGTTCTCTCCTTCTCTCTGCTGCCTGGATTTCGCAGGGAGATAAGTGTGGAGGGAGGGGAAGATTCCTCAGGGTTCCCCGCCTGTGTGTAGCGTGCGTGGCAGGGGTTAGAGTCTTCGGGTGAGCTGTTCCCGGCCCCGGCGCCATCTTGCCTACCTCTCGGTTGCGCCGCTGGTTAGAAATCCGTGATCCGTGAAGCGTTCTGGCTGTTTGGTGGCCTTTCTTCTTTTGCTCATCGTGTCACCGATGTCCCGAGCAGTCTCCGACTCTGGGGTCGCTCTTTTCCGGCTCTCCTGTTCACTGTATGCCGCTGCAATGTGTGTGTGGGAAGCAGGAGCTCACAGCTACGTGGCCATCTTCTAAGCCGGCTGGACACGCCCCCCCACCCGCTTTTCACTTAAAGTCACTTGACTGTAAGCTGCAGTCAACTCCTCCATCCCAGACTGTGGGGCAACTGAGGAATTAACTGTAGATGAGAATGAGCTGCTCTAGGTCTGGCAGGAGGAGGATAAGGAAGACTCTGTTATCCAATCCATTATATCCCTTGCATGTTCTGGCTGTATGGCATGACTACTGCAAGAAAAAAAGGCAGTTGTTCATTGTCTCTGTCTATGCATTGTGAACACCAAGGGCATTGTTTAAGAATGTATCTCTGGGTGGCCTGGAGCACGATGTAGTGAGACGTGGGTTGTGAGAGCTCCGTGCACCCACCATCCTGTTGCGGCTATCCTGCGGACCTATTGACATGGAACAACGGCTGTTTTGGGACAGTTCAACTCCTGAACCCTCGGCGATCATGTCGCCACCTAAGAAAGGCACCAAGGTGGCTGCTAAACTCGCCAAATACCGATTGCAGGACAAAGACGCACAGGTTGAAGATTGCATCCGGGCCTCCCCTGACCCGGGAATGGCGGCATCTGAGGCCAGGGTGCTGGAGACCATAGCGTTGTGCCAAAGCACACTCACAACTAAAATAGAGGAGATCAAGATAGATAATTCCCTGATCCGGCAAGACCTATTGGCAGTGCGGGACTGGGTGGCGGACACGGAGGCACGGATCAGCAGAGCGGAAGATATTCTGCACCCGCTACAACACACCACCGAACAGCTCCAGCACCAACTGCAACATCTTAGCGCCAAGCAGGATGATATGGAGAATTGGCTCCGCAGATGCAACCTGCGATTTATAGGCCTTTCCGAAAAAGCCGAGGGTACCGACCCCGCAGGCTTCCTGGAGAAATTACTGATTTCCACGTACGGCAGAGAGGAGTTTTCTGTGATGTTCACAGTAGAGAGGGCCCACCGCATACCTGCTCGACCTCCCCCAGTGGGGGCCCTTCCCGCACGTCTATAGTAAAATTTCTTAATTTCAAGGACCGCGACATAATCCTCCGCCTGACCAGGGAAAAGGGAAATACCCCATTCACTAACCTGCATCTGGCAGTTTTTCCGGATTTCTCAAACGAGGTCCAGAAGCAGTGGGCTTGATTTCAAGAGGTCAAGAAGTGTCTCCAGACCATCCACCTAAAGTACGCCATGTTCTACCCAGCCCACATGCGAGTAGAGGAAAATGGCCTCACACATTTCTTTGATGACCCCGTAGCGGTGACCGACTGGCTGAATAGATGAGCGGGCCCAGCTGGAACCAGCCCGCCACCTATTCCACAGGAGCTACACTCTTCAGGTACTTTGATCGCTTCACCTCCTCTACACCCTATTATCCTGCTTCCATAAACATTGACATAGACAGTGGGATCCGTGCGTGTTGGCACCCCCTTGGGAATCACCCTGTGTCCACCCTTGACTGACCCCCATGGATGACACAAGCCAACGAACGCCATTACTGACTCTTCCGACTATTGCACAGAAAGGGAGTCAAGGGATCCAACACAAATCTGCCATAGTGGGCTCCCACTAGACTATTCCAGGTTGGCGAACTGCATGTATCGTGTTTTCTCTGAAAGGGATGTCGCCCCCATAGGAATGCAAGTTTGGTTTGGTTTCCTTTTTTCCCTTTATTTTTGTGGATCAATCCTCAACTTTTTTGTAACAAGCCACACACAAGCAATGTACCTCCGGCCCACCTAGTGGCCTGGAAGACTAATCCAAGGGGTATTGTTCGGGGACATATGCTCTCATCCAGTTACCCAGATGTAGAGCCAGGAGGGGGTGGTTTGGTTGGGTTTACATGTTCTTTTCCAGTACATCTTAACTTTGTACACGTTTTTCTAATCTGGATACTAAACATTGTGTTTATATGCTATATGTGGTGTACTGACTGCCTCTATGTGAGTAACATGCCAATTTACTACTGTGTCTCTGCCCTGCTGCTTCCTCTTTTTCAATATACTCCACAGATTGTCTCTCTCCCCACATGATGCCCATTAAATTTTTGACATGGAACGTTCATGGCGTCAGAGACAAGATTAAGCAGACAGCTGTCCTCACCTTCCTTAAAGCCCAACAGGCCGATATTATAACCCTGGTTGAAACCCATGTAACTGGGCAGCTACAGATGACATTGAAACGCCCCTGGGTTGGTTGGATATACCATTCTACCCACACGCCATACTCCAGGGGTTTCTCGGTCCTCATAAGGAAAGGCATTCCATTTGAACTGCTCTCACTACAGATGGATTGGCAGGGTAGATATATTTTTATGCACATAGCCATTAGGGGTGTTCCTCTTCTGATCCTTGCTTGCTATATCCCACCACCGTATAATACGGAAGTAGTAAAAGAGGGTCTGGCCTTTATTTCACAGTACCCAACATTCCCCGTAATATGGATGGGGGACTTCAATACGGTCCCCAACCCAGTATTAGACAGGTTGACATCTGCTGGGGGCTCATTACAATCCCTGTCCATGACCAGATTTGGTAGACTACCAGTATCCAAACTCTAGGACATACTCCTGTTTTTTTTCCACCTATAATAATTTGTCCCGAATAGACTTTATTTTCATATCCACCAACCTGCTCCCTAAATTACTGGGTGTGGGGTTCGCCGCCACGGTCCTCTCGGACCATTCCCCATACTGGATAACAATTGACCTATATGTAGACTCCCCTGGGCATCAATGGAGACTGAACCCATACTGGCTGACAGCTGTAGCTTACCAAATAGACATACCCACGGAACTACAACTCTTCTTCACGTTAAACCAAAACACGTCCACAGAAGGAATTGTTTGGGATGCGCTCAAACTACACGTGTGTACCCTCCTTTCCTCTCGCATTAATAGGCACAAGGTCACCTCGCGACGATCACTTCAACAGGCGTCTGAGCATTTACAAACCCTCCAAACCCGGGTTGTGGAGAACCCATCCCCACAACACTGTACTGAACTTAAACTACATACCCAACTTGTCACACAAATGCATCTAGATAAAGCTAAACAACACTTCTTCTTTATGAAACAGCGAGTGTTCGAACATGGGGAACGAGCGGGGAAACTGCTTGCCTACCTGGCCCATCTAGACAATACACCTCCTGTGGTAGTCTCCCTACGCGGGGCTAGTGGGGAACTTATCACTGCCCCCAGCTCAGTCGCTGTAGAATTCCACAGGCATTATGCTGCGCTCTACGCATCCCAATCCACACAAATCCCACAACAAATGGAGAGATTCCTACAAGACATACAATTCCCCCAATTAGGGCCATATGAGGTGGCTCTGCTTGAGGCCCCTATTACTACCGACGACATTACCACAGCAATCTCACAATTGGCAACTTCTAAGGCCCCCGGATCAGACAGACTCCCATTGGAATTTTATGCCGCCTACGCTGACATTCTAGTGACCAAGCTGCACAGCCTATACCAATCTATTTTTGATATGGGGACACTTCCGTCCTCCATGGGTGAGGCTAAGATCATAGTCCTCTCTAAGCCTGGCAAGGACCCCCACTCCCCAGATTCATACAGACTGATATCCCTCTTACAGGTTGTCGTTAAAATATTGGCAACAATCCTGGCCTCCCACCTTAATGGAGTAATTCTTTCTCTGATCCACCCGGACCAGACCGGCTTTATGCCTGGAAAGAATACCGCAATGAATATCAGAAGATTACTCATGAATATACAAGCCACTCATGACAATGTGGGCACAAGAATAATGGTCACCTTGGACGCAGCAAAGGTTTTGACTCTGTGGAGTGGGGGTTTCTATGGGAGTGCCTTTGATGGTTTGATTTTGGCCCAAATTATATCAAATGGGTCCAGCTCCTATACCAGACACCTAGGGCCAGGGTGCTGGTTAATGGGTGGCTGTCAGATTAATTCCCACTGGGAAGGGGTACCTGCCAGGAATGCCCTCTGTCCCCTCTCCTTTATGCCTTGGCAGTAGAACCACTGGTCATTTCTATCAGGGCTAATGAGGGCATTAGAGGCCTACAGGTGGGGGACTTTATTGAGAAAGTGGGCCTTTATGCCAACGATATGGTATTGTACCTGCCAGACTCTGACACCTTCCTACGGGAGACCCTGACAATGATAAGGCAAATAGGGCAACACTCAGGATTGCAAATCAACTGGTCCAAATCACAGATCCTACGAGTGGATCCTTTCCCCCCTCCGCACACTGACCCACCATTACCCCTACACCGAGTCTCATCCATCAGATACTTAGGCATAGAGATCACCAATACATTGTTGGATTATATACCCCTTAATATATAACCTTTATACTCACTGGTTAAAGCCAAGACCCAAGTATGGGCAAAACTCCCACTGGGTGTAATGGGATGGATAAACATCATAAAAATGATACTGTTGCCTAAGCTGCTATATTTCCCGTGGCAGGCCCCGCTTCCAGTTCCACTAAAATTCTTCAAAACTATAGACTCTGTCTTAAACTCCTTTGTTTGGGAACATAGCAGACACAAACTCTCCTGGCCCACCCTAAAAAACCCAGTAGACCGCGGGGGTGAGGCGATGCCGGACTTCTATGATTACTATCTAGCAGCCCAGACATGTCACTTCTTCCATTATATGAAAATAGATCTCACCCGGTACAATTCCCTAATTAACAAAAACCCCACTCTGCCAATCTGTACGCCCCTGCAGATCATATCGTGCAATTCCCCAACCCCCACTCCTTCTCAATCCCATAGAGACATGGCACTCCACCATCAAAAAATTTGGAAGGCCACTTTGAAGAAATTGAAGATAACATCTCCCCACACACACACCCCCCTATGGCATAATCAAGACCTTCCATAATTACTAACGGTCCCCGACCCTAAGATCTGGATAGACCGCAGCATACTATATCTACACCAAGTTATGACACCCAAGGCCCTAAGGCCCTAAGACCTTCCAAGCCTTAAAAGACGAATTTGAACTCCCCAACAACTTTGATTTGATTTCCAATCTCTATACAATGCTACGCCTCGCTGCCGCCACTTCCTTGGCCTTTGGTGCAAAAGCAAAATGGATGACAGACGTGGGTGACATTGACGGTGAAGATTGGGATGAAATTTTGAGGGGGTGAGGCTGGTCTCCCCTAGAGTGACAGACCGCCTCACAAAAATGTATATTTTACACCTTACATACCTAACACCTCAAAGGATCTCACGGTTCCAACCTTCCAGGAATCCATTGTGTCCGCTCTGTAGTTCCTCCCAGGGACATTCTTCCACCTATTATGGGCTTGTTCCAGGATACAAACTTTCTGGCTCCTAGTGGTCCGGTTTCTCCACGATGACATGGGCTCCCCGGCCACACTAGACCCTAAACTATGTCTCTTAGGCCTATTACCTGAGGTAGATACAGATAAATATACTGCCACCTTTTTAAGAGAAACGCTATATATTGCAAGGAAAACCATTGCCAGGGTGTGGATGCAGTCTCTACCTCCCCAGTGTCCAGGATTTGATTCGGGAGGTTAATCAATTTTACCATACAAAAAACTGATTTACGAACACAGAGGCTGCCACACCAAATCAAACTCAGATACATGTTCTAGTTGAAATGTGTATAGCTGTTGAACACGCTGGCCCCTTCTAGGCAACACCTCCCTGGTGGTCACCTCTCACAGGAAAACTAGAAGAATAACATTCTGGGTTGCTGTAGACAGGACTCACTTGATATTACACAGAGGTTTCTGTCCTATAGAAAAATTGGTAATGTCTTTAATTCAATGCCACCTTTTCTTTTTGATCAAAAAAATGAATGTATCTCTTAATAAAGCTACATCCAGAGGTCAACAATGGCACCTTCCAGTTTTCTCAATAAATATTTCCTTTAACCACTTGCCGATGGCTGATCGGCATTTGACGGCGACAAGGTGGCTCTGTAACGCGAACCGCCGTCATATGACGGTGGCCGCGAGATCGCGCCCAGTGAGCGCGCGCGCGCCACCGGAGGCACGCCCGTGCTCACTGTGTCCGGGGAGGGCCAGGGAGCGGGTGCGGCGGATTCGATCTCTGCCGGCCACCCGCGATGCCCCCCCGGAGTGAAAGAACGGAGGTCCGTGTAAGTAAACACTAGCTTAGGCGGCGTGGGCGAGGGACCGGGAGGGGCCTGTGTCACTCGTGCCCGCACGGAGGCCACCGCGCGCGCGCGAGTGACCCGCGCTAGAGCGCCGGTGGCAGTATACTGCCGCCAAGCGCAATGTCTCGGTGGAACAGCGGCAGTTTACGGCTAGTCGGTAGCCGTTCACCAATTTCCTTTATAAATAACTCTTTTGACCTTCCACGGTAACAACTGGAGACCTACATCGAAATAATTCTCTATGTAAGTAAAAAAACTAGTTTTTCTTTTCCACC
>BLSH010503419.1:108905-123889 GCA_018402905.1 Glandirana rugosa
GTTCACAGAGGGCAGTGTGAACTGCCTGTGGGAGAGGTGCCATTCAGGAACCAGCGCTGGAATCGCACCGCTTCCCACATCGCTACAGTGTGATCCTAGGCTGAGTAAGAGCCGGCGGTTCACACTGGAGCGGTGCGACTTGCAGGGCAAAGCAAGTCGCCCCACTCGAGGCGACCTCAGCGCGGCTTGCAAGGAGACTTCTTACCATAGAAGTCAATGCAAGTCGCGCTGAGGTCGCCCCAAAAATAGTGCAGGAACCTTTTTCTAAGTCGGAGCGACCTGAGTCGCTCCTATTAGAACGGTTCCATTGCACTGCATGGGGACGACTTGTCAGGCGACTTGAGTCGCCTGACAAGTCGCCTCAGTGTGAACCGGCTCTTAAAAGCTCTTGTCTGCAGCAGTTACAAAACACTTCAAAACTTCTGCTCAGCTGGGGGCCAGGGGAAGGGAAAGGACTATTTAACCCCCTGGACTCAAGGGCTTACCTGCTGTGGAGATCCAGGCTGGACTGTGGCTTTATCTGCTCAGCTGGTGGTCAGGAAGGAACACGAGGAGTTAATAGAATCACTCAGGCACAAATCCTTATCTTTATTCTGCCATTCTGACCATCTTATCTGAGTCCCAACTTCCACATCTTTTGCGATCAGCTGGGCAATGTAATTGCCGGGAACTGCAGCACAACACAAAGATCACTCCGCCTGAGCCCGAAAATGATCAAATAGTCCCTGCCAGCTGATCGCAATAGAAGTGGAAGTCGGGACTCAGATAAGATTGGCAGAACGGCTGAATAAAGATAAAAACGTCTGCCTGAGTGATTATATTAACCATTCATGTTCCTTCCTGGCCACCAGCTGAGCAGATAATACTCAGAGGCAGAGTGCAGGCTGAATCATGTGTCCGGGAGAGAGGAGGAAGGAGACCCGGGCACATCACTCTAAACCCGTACTGTCCGGGTGAATCCCGTACAGGTGGCAACCCTAGCTCCTACTGTGGAGGCTCCGGAAATTTAGAGTTGAGACCATCATTTATGCAGAGGTCCCCTGGCATGGGCACTGTGGCTTACACATATATTTGCAAATGTGTGCAAACAAAACACTTCAGTAAGTAAGTGTGCTGGGAAATCTTTTGTTTGTGATGTGCATTACCCTTCCATGTGCACCTTGCTGCAAAGGCCAGTTATAGATTGGGGTAGTTGTCACTTTTTTTACATGTCAAGAATCCTACCCTGAGGTGAAATATCAGCTCACCTGACCTCTGGGGGTCTCTAATGGCCTCTATGGAGTAAGGAGGGCCTATAGTTATAGTAAAAGTATTAATAAATATTTAATACTTAATACAAGGATCACCCATGAAATGGGTTTTATACATCATAATAGGTTTTCCAAAGAGAAAACACAGCAGGGGCTATTCTTTTTAGACTCTTTCACTAGTTGAAAATCTGTATAAAACAGCACAAAGCACAGAGAACATGAAGGGGGGAGGGGGGGTGAGTCAATCCTCATGACTCATTTGGGATGTGTATAATTTTCTATATATGAAAAATATCTCACTCTAAAATATATAAAGACTGCTGCACCCTTACCATCCCCTGAATACGAGAAATAAATAACAATTGTACAAAAAAATAAAATAAAAAGTGTGCGCTGTCTAATCGTGAAAATGTACAACAAGGTATAATGTGATCCGATATCAGATATTGCCCAATTTCATATATGCAAATTCGCAATAAAGAAAATCAAAACAAGTGTCCATATAGTGTATCAAAAGTATAAATTTGATCTAATCTTGAATAAATCAATATTTGATATAAACAAAAAACTTCATAAAAAAATCACAAAAAAACCCCCAAAAAATTAAGTGTCCATGTGTGTCCATCCAAAATATATATTCCTATTATATTCCAGCAGGACGAAAAACTGTACACTGCTCCCAGTGACAAGTAACAATAGATCCGTGCATTACCACTGTAATAATTAAATGTGCTTCTTACCACATCCACATGAACAAAACCTCGCCGTCCGGCACTAAACTAAACAATCGGGTTCCTCTCTATACAGTTTGAGGCTGTCCCCAACACCCAGAAAACATAAGCACAGTGCAAACCTTTATCTTTGAGTCCCAAATTAGCACACAGAGCTCACTCCACTTTCTCCCTCTGAGATCCAGGATAGAGCTCACCTCTGCTCTTTTCCTGGTCATTAACCACTTGACCACTGGGCACTTAAACCCCCTTAACAATCAGACCAATTTTCAGCTTTCAGTGCTCTCACATTTTGAATGACAATTACTCAGTCATTGAACACTGTACCCATATGAAATGGTTGTCCTTTTTCACACAAATAAAGCTTTCTTTTGATGGTATTTAATCACCTCTGGGTTTTTTTTTTTTTGCACTATAAATGAAAAAAGACCGAAAATTTTGTAAAAAGAATGCATTTTTTTTTTCATTTCTGCTGTAAAATTTTGCAAATTACTAAATTTTCTTCATAAATTTTGGCCAAATGTATACTGCTACATATCTTTGGTAAAAAAAGCCAAATAAGTGTATAGTATTTGGTCTTTGTGAAAGTTATAGAGTCTACAAGCTATGGTGCCAATCACTGAAATTGATCACACCTATTGATGGCCTATCTCATTTCTTGAGACCCTGTCCTGCCAGGAAAGTACAAATACTCCCCAAATTACCCCTTTTTGGAAAGAAGGCATTTCAAAGTATTTAGTAAGAGGCATGGTGAGTTTTTTGAAGTTGTAATTTTTTCCCACAATTTGCAAAATGAAGATTTTTTTTCTCTTTTTTCTCACACAATGTCATATTAACAGGTTATTTCTCACACCCAGCATATGCATATCACAAATTACACCCCAAGTGTGAGACTTTCACACAGCCTGGCCACATACAGAGGCTCAACATTTAGGGAGCGCCATCAGGCATTCTAGGAGCATAAATTGCACATTTTATTTCTTGACTAAAAAGGGGAAAAGAAATACTGCACTCCTGGTATTTAAAAGAAAAAACAATATCTCATGCAACAAAAAGATGCAGTCACTGTCACTCCAACTGACAAATTGCATACATCTATTCTAAAACAAGGTGCAGCACTTAAAATGTACAAGGTGTTTAAATATCCCAATCTTTTTACAGGTGGTTATTACCGATGAAAAAAAATGCTAGAAAAATGTCTTTACACAAAGTGTCTGTGTGATATCACATGTGACTTTTCCACAGTCTGGTCACATACAGAGGCCCAACATGCAGGGAGCACTGTCAGGTGTTCTAGGGGTATACATTTCAAATCTAATTTCTAGTACCTATTACACTATTGTTAGGCACTGTAGTAGCATGGATAGGCACTGTAGTGGCACGGATGGGCACTGTAGTGGCATGGATGGGCACTGTAGTTGCATAGAAAGGCACTGCAGGGGCATGGATGGGCAGTGTAGTGGCACGGATGGGCACTGTAGTGGCATGGATAGGCACTGCAGTGGCATGGATGGGCACTGCAGTGGCATGGATGGGCACTGTAGTGGCACGGATGGACACTGTAGTGGCATGGATGTGTCGCAGATGAGAACTGATGTGGTATGGATCAGCATGAATGAGGCACAAATGAGCCATGGATGGGGATGGATGAGCACGGATGGGGATGACTGAGCATGGATGGGGATGACTGAGCACAGAAGAGGATGACTGAGCATGGATGGGGATGACTGAGCATGGATGGGATGACTGAGCACGGATGGGGATGGATGAGCACGGATGGGGATGGATGAGTACGGATGGGGATGGATGAGCATGGATGGGATGACTGAGTATGGATGGGGTGACTGAGCACGGATGGGGATGGATGAGCAGGGATGAAGATGACTGAGCACAGATGAAGATGACTGAGCAGGGATGGGGATGAGTGAGCATGGATGGGAATGAATAAGCATGGATGGAGATGACTGAGCTTGGATGGGGATAGGTGAGCACGGATGGGGATGACTGAACATGGATGGGAATGGGTGAGCATGGATGGGGATGGGTGAGCACGGATGGGGATGACTGAGCATGGATGGGAATGGGTGAGCATGGATGG
This sequence comes from Glandirana rugosa, assembly GCA_018402905.1. Classification (NCBI taxonomy): domain Eukaryota; kingdom Metazoa; phylum Chordata; class Amphibia; order Anura; family Ranidae; genus Glandirana; species Glandirana rugosa. The sequence goes on from BLSH010503419.1 coordinate 112,985, forward strand.
ATGAGGGAGCACTGATGGGTGGGTGAGCACAGCTGGGTGAGTGAGCATGGATGGATGGGTGAGCATGGATGGCTGGGTGAGCATGGATGGCTGGGTGGGTGAGCATGGATAGCTGGATGAGCATGGATGGCTGGGTGAGCATGGATGGCTGGGTGGGTGACAATGGATGGCTGGGTGAGCATGGATAGCTGTGTGAGCATGGATGGCTGGGTGAGCATGGATGGCTGGGTGGGTGAGCATGGATGGCTGGATTAGCATGGATGGCTGGGTGGGTGAGCAAAGATGGCTGGGTGGGTGAGCATGGATGGCTGGGTGAGCATGGATGGCTGGCTGAGCATGGATGGCTGGCTGGGTGGGTGAGGATGACTGGGTGAGCATGGATGGATGGATGGATGGTGGGGTGAAGCCTGGCACATAGCAGCACTGTGGGCACTTCAGATCCTCTGCCCACAGCGCTGCTGCATTGCTCTCTCCCCTCTCCTCTCTCACTGCACCAATCGGTGTGGAGAGGGGAGAGAAAAGCCAGAACTTCCGCTGGCTTGTTTACATGTGATCGCTCCATCATTTGACGGAGTGATCACATGGTAAAAGGCCGCTGCAAGCGGCCATTCAGCATTATCCATGAAGCGCCGAGTGCGTGCCCCAGGGCGTGATTCTGGGAGGACGTCATTGTACGCCCTCCCAGAGTTAAGCAACCACCCTGTAGCCATCATTTAGCTACGGGCCGGTTGTTAACCAGTTAAATGCAGATGGAGGGGGGTTTGAGTGGACCAGAAAGTCCGAGCCAGAACCAGCTCTGCCATAGTGGCTGGCAAAACCCAGGTCCGGCTCTCACTAGTCGCCTCAAAGTGATCACATGCAAGGCGACAAGTATCGCCTGTCCATCTGCTCAAGCCCCTGGGGCGGAGCCACTGTCCTGACCATGCAGTGGGCCCAGGAAAGTCCTTCTGCGTTATTTTGGAGCCTTACTGCCCGGTGTTCCACTGACAATTTAAACGGCAGAACCACCTAGTCACCCGGCTATTTTTCTCCCGGTTGGTACGCATCCACTTAAGCGAAGCATGGTCGGTGACTAGCCTGAATTACCTTCCCAGCAGGTAGTGTTTTAGGGCCTCTAAGGCCCACTTGATAGCCAGGCACTCCTTCTCCACAATGGCATAATTCCTTTCATACCTATTAAGCTTCCTGCTTAAGCAGACAACCAGGTGCTCCTCTCCGTCTCTGATCTGGGACAGAACAGCAACTAATTCCACCTCAGAGGTTTTAACAACAAACTCCTTTGTGAAGTCTGGGGTTACAAGCACCGGTTGTATACAAAGGGCTTGCTTCAACTTCTGGAATGCCTTCTCAGCTTCGGGAGGCCACTTACCATTCCCGACCCTCTACCCTTCGTCAGTTCTGTCAGAGGGATGGCAATGGTGGCAAAGTCGGGGATAAAGCATCGGTAATACCCTGTAATCCCCAGGAAGGCATGAACCTGTTTTTTGTTCACCGGTTGGGGACACTTTTGAATGGCCTCAATCTTATTGGTCTGGGGCTTGATCAGACCCTGACCAATAACATACCCAAGGTATTTGGCTTCCTCCAGACCTATGGCACACTTTTTTGGGTTGGCTGTTAAACCTGCTACCCTTAACAAATCTACCACTGCCTGCACCTGGGGCAGATGTGATTCCCAATCTAGGCTGTGGATGACCACATCATCCATATAGTACACTGCATAGGGCCGATGCAGCCTCAAGGTTTTGTCCATTATCCTCTGGAAGGATGCAGGGACCCCATGCAGACCAAACGGCATTCGTTTGTATTGGAAGGACACCTCGGGGGTAGAAAAGGCCATTTTTTTCCTTTGCCGACTCTGTTAGGGGTATCTGCCAGTATCCCTTAGTTTGGTCTAGGGTTGTTATGTACCAGGCACCTCCCAACCTGTCCAGAAGTTCGTCAACTCGCGGCATCGGGTATGCGTCAAACTTAGACACATCATTCAGCTTCCTGAAATTGCTATAGAACTGGATAGTGCCATCGGGCTTTGGGACCAGCACTATAGGGTTCGACCAGGTGCTGTGGGACTCCTCTATCACATCTAACTGTCTAACTCCAACATTTTATTTCTCTCGCCACCACCTCTCGTCTAGCCTCAGGTATTTTGTAGGGGTTTACATTTACACTGACCCCTGGTTCTGTGATTATGTCATGTTGTAGTACAGTGGTCAGTCCGGGTAGGGAAGAGAAAAAGTCTCTATTTTTACTGACAAATTCCTTAACGTTGGTTTGTTGCATCAGCGACAAGGACTCGATTATGGGGATATCCGGGGTCAGGGGTAACTTGTCCTTTTGGGGAGTGGGCACTGCCAATAAACTCTCCCCGTCCTTCCATGGTTTTAGGAGATTAACATGGTAAATCTGCTCTGGTTTCCTTTTCCCAGGCTGGTAAACTTTGTAGTTTACTTCCTCTACTCTTTTCCTAATCTCAAAGGGACCTTGCCACTTTGCCAGGAATTTATTTTCAACCGTGGGGACTAGCACCAGCACTCTGTCTCCGGGTTTGAAAGTTTAAGTTTTGGCACCCCAATTGTAAACCCTTCTCTGGACTTCCTGAGCTTGCTCTTGTACAAGGGGCAGGACAGCTGCGATTTGAACCTGCATCAAGGAGACATGCTCTATGATGCTTCTATATGGGATGGTCTCTCCTTCCTACGTCTCTTTTGCGACATCTAGCAGCCCCCTGGGATTACCATACAAGATGTCAAAGGGAGAATACCCCGTTGACGCCTGTGGAACCTTTCATGTGGCAAACATGAGGTACAGCACAAAAAATCCCAATTTCGCCCATCTTTATCCACCACATTTCAGCATACTCTTGAGGGTCTTCTATTCTCTGGTCACTCTGGACATGAACGGGGTACCCTGATCCATCAAGATTTCTTTAGGGATCCTCACTCGACTAAACACCTGGACCAGCTCCTTGGTGATAATCTTAGCGGAGGTATTTCGTAAGGGTATGGCCTCAGGATAGCGGGTTGCATAGTCCAGGATCACCAGGATGTGCTAGTGACCCCGGGCAGATTTTACTACTGGTCCCACGACATCCATTCCAATTTGCTCAAATGGCACTTCAATTATGGGAAGTGGGACAAGGAGACTATGAAAATGGGGTGACAGGGCCGTCCTTTGACACTCAGGGCAAGATTCACAGTATTCTTTGACGTATGCATACAACCCAGGCCTGGAGAATCTCTGGGTTATTCTCTCCCTAGTTTTCTCCATACCGAGATGTCCCCCTATTACATGCCCATGTTCCACATCTAGTACCATCCTGCGGAAGGGTTTGGGAACCACTAGCTCTTCCGCTTCATCCTCCCTGTGTTTCACCACCTGATACAACAAGTTATTTTTAAGAGCCACGTAGGGAAAATACACTCCCAATTATGGTCCACAGGTACCCCATCCATCATATTCATGTTTTCTCTGGCTCTAAGGAGAGTGACATCCCATAGTTGTTCTGTACCGAAGTCCTCCCTCCAGACTTCTAAGATAGATAATACATTGGATTCACTCTCACCATCAGGGTCAGAGACATTGTCTGGGTCATTAACCTCCTGCTGTGAGCTATCTTTCAGATCCTCCGGCTCCCCAGCCAGTACAGGAAAAGGAAGAGGGTCTACTACCTCCTTGGTCCTTCTACCAGTCTCCCCTTCCCGCTGTCTCCCCTGGGGGTAAGGAGTAGGACATGTGCCCTACAAATAAATGTGGACAGGGAAATAACTTAAAATCACAAAAAAAATGGGAGGAGGTGGATGTGGAGTAGGAGCCTAGAGGTTGACTAGGCCGTGACCGTGGCAGTGTAGGTGGAAGTGGCGGTGGTGGAGGAGGAGGAGATGGTACCCAAAACTGTTATTTGTTTGTTTGTTTTTTTTTTCTAATTGGGGTAGCCCCCAAAATATTGAGACATATTCAAAAAAACAAGTATACCAATGGCTGTGTGAGGCCGGTCTAAATGTCTATTCTGTACAAGGTACAGACAAGTCTTGTGGGATCCATGCCTGTTTCATTTTAATAAACGTTAGCTTGTCCACGTTGGCTGGGACAGGTGGCTGCGCTTGTCTGTGATAACGCCCCCTGCCATGCTAAACACACGTTCAGACAATGCACTGGCTGCAGGGCAGGCCAGCACCTCCAAGGCATAAAGGACAAGCTCAGGCCATGTGCCCAATTTGGAGACCCAGAAGTTGAATGGGGCAGACCCATCAGTCAGTAAGTGTAGGTGTGTGCACACATACTGTTCCACCATGTTGCTGAAATGCTGCCTCCTGCTAAGACATTGCCTATCAGCTGGTGGTGCTGTTTTTTGTGGCGTGCTGCTGACAAAGCTTTTCCACATTTTGGCCATGCTAACCCTGCCTTCTGAGGTGCTGGCGGTTTTACAGCTGCGTTGGCGACCTCTTCCTCCTCCTCCGCCTTCGCCTTGTGCTTCCACAGAGCCCCTTGTGTCATTTGGGAATACCCTCAGCAGCGCGTCTACCAGCGTGCACTTGTAGTCATGCATCTTCCGATCACGCTCCAGTGAGGGAATTAAGGGAATTAAGGATGGCACATTGTCCTTGTAACGGGGATCCAGCAGGGTGGCCACCCAGTAATCAGCACAAGTTAAAATGTGGGCAACTCGGCTGTCGTTGAGCAGGCACTGCAGCATGTAGTCGCTCATGTGTGCCAGGCTGCCCAGAGGCAAAGACAAGCTGTCCTCTCTGGGAGGTGTATCATCTGTGTCCTCCGTATCCCCCCAGCCATGCTCCAGTGATGCCCAGGAGCTGCGTTGGGAGCCACCCTGCTGTGAACACGGTTCCTCCTCCTCCTCATCATCTTCCTCATCCTTCTCATCCTCTAGAACTGTGCCCTGGCTATGCTGGTGCAGGAACCCACTCTCCGAGCCACTTGTGAATGACTAGCCTGATAACCGTGGAAATGACTCCTCTTCCTACTCCTCTTCCTCCTGTGCCACATCCTCTTCCATCATCGCCCGAAGTGTTTTTTCAAGGAGACATAGAAGTGGGATAGTAACGCTGAGAACAGCGTCATCGGCACTGGCCATGTTGGTGGAGTACTCAAAACACCGCAATATGGTACACAGGTCTCGCATGGAGGCCCACTCATTGGTGGTGAAGTGGTGCTGTTCCGAAGAGAGACTGACCCGTGCGTGCTGCAGCTGAAACTCCACTATTGCCTGCTGCTGCTCGCACAATCTCTCCAGCATGTGCAAGGTGGAGTGCCACCTTGTGGGCACGTCGCTTAGGAGGCGGTGAGCGGGAAGGCCGAAGTTCCGCTGCAGCCCAGACAAGCGAGCAGCAGCAGGGTGAGAACGCCGAAAGTGCGCACAGACGGCTCACACTTTCTGCAGCAGCTCTGACATATCCGGGTAGTTTTTTTTAAATTTCTGCACCACCAAATTCAGCACATGCGCCAGGCAAGGGATGTGCGTCAAACCAGCTATGCCCAGAGCTGCTACGAGATTTCGCCCATTATCACACACCACCAGGCCGGGCTTGAGGCCCAGTGGCAACAACCACTCATCGGTCTGTTGTTCAATGCCCGTCCACAGCTGCTGCGCAGTTTGGGGTTTATCCCCCATATATATCAGTTTTAAAACAGCCTGCTGTCGTTTCCCCCTGGATGTGCTGAAGTTGGTGGTGAAGGTGTTACGCTGAGCGGATGAGGAGGTGGTAGAGGAGGAGGAGGAAGAAGCGCAGTAGGAAGAGGAGGCAACGGGAAGCAAAGAGAAATGCCCTGCAATCCTTGGCGGCGGAAGGACTTGCGCCAAAAGGCTAGCCGCCTCAGGCCCACCCGCCACTACATTTGCCCAGTGTGCAGTTAGCGAGATATAGCGTCCCTGCCCGTGCTTACTGGTCCACGTATCAGTGATTATGTGGACCTTGCCACAGATGGCATTGCCAGTGCACACTTGACCTCGTCCCCGACTTGTTTGTGCAGGGAAGAGATGGCTCGCCTGGAAAAGTAGTGGCAGCTGGGAACCACGTACTGTGGGACAGCCACGGCCATCAGGTTTTCTCTTTCAATGTTTTCATTGATATTTTCAAGGAATACAACATCAGTATAGAACATCAACTGTAGAGTGCAGAAGAAATATGCGTTTCAAATATAAGTAGACACGTTAGCATCTATTGTGATAACATTTGAGAAAATACAAACTATACCATACGTATAACAACCGCATCCAGTCAGGTGTTGTTAGGTTTACGTTACCTGCTCAAATAATAAGGCAACCGAATGTGGTTAAACAAGCTAATTCACCAGGACACACTAGAGTGGGGAGTCAAATAGTGAAAAGAGCGTATAAACGCCGTTCTAAAGAGACCGACCCCGAGTGTTCCAGAGAACAATTATTCACAAATCCCTGCTTCCCCCCTCAGGAAGCCCCCCGCCCACCCCTGTGGGAACAAAACTGTGGGGTAGGGGGTCTTTCCTGACCGGGAGCGCAGCGCTGAGTTTGGTCTAGTACCTAAAACCCCCCGGGTCAGATCTTGGGGAGGCACAGGGGGAGGGAAGCCCCCAGCCGCCTGAGTCAGGGTCTGTGGCTCCCCTCTCCCTAGAGTCCCCTAGCAAAGGGAAAATGATCATAGTCAAACAGGAATAACAATCGATAAGATTCTGTACATAAAGGGATCAGCGAGGGAAGGAGAGGTTAAAGAGAAGAGAGAAAAAGAGAAGGGAGAAACAACAAGAAAAGGAAAGAGTGAAGACCGAGTATAGCGAACCTCCGGATGTCAAGAGGAGTGCGGGATGTGGCCCGGGAAGAGTGGGATTTTCATATAAAGAGCCCACGGGTCCCAAATTGTTTAGAACCTATCTTCTTTATCTAATAATTTAGCTACTAGAAGTTCCTGGGCCATGATCCATGAAATCTTTCTCCGTGTAGCGGGAATTGAGACTTTGGGGCTCTTCCAGGACCTAGCAATGGTAATCTTGGCTCCTACTAGCATGAAGTTAAGAAGAAGTTGTTTATATTTGGGGAGTCCCACCACCCCCTGAAGGAGAAGCGCCACCTCAGGGGAGGGCGGGATGCAATGTCCCAACACTGTCTTTGCCATGGAGAAGAATGTTTTCCAAAAGGACCTGATGCATGGGCAAGTCCACCAAATATGAGACATGGTGCCCCATAGCCCGCAACCCCGAAAGCACAAGGGGGAAGAGGTGGAGTACATTTGGGACAGCCGTGCTGGTGTGTAATACCATCTCATCAGTACCTTGATATTGGATTCTATTAATATAATGTTCATAAGGCCTTTCTGTGCTCTTTGAGTCGCGAGAAACCAGGACCCTGGCTGTAGCTGCATATTTAATTCCTTTTCCCAAGCCTCAGCATAGGCTGGTTTATCAGTTCTTTGAATCAGTATGGTGTATATTATGGAGATACCTCCCCTCTGGGCTGAAGCTTCCGTGCACCACGTCTCATAGTCGGTCGGCCTTGGGACATTGTCCCTGTCCCTCCATATCCCCTGTAAAAAATGGGAGATTTGCGAAAACCTAAAGTATTCCTCTGTTGGCATTTCAAGTTTAGAGACGCAATAAGATTTGGAAATCGGGCCTTGTCGTGTAAAGAAGTGACCTATCCTAAATAGGCCCTTGTTGAGCCACCACTTGAAAGCTTGTATATTTAGCCCCGGTGGAAATGCCGGGTTGTTAACGATGTGGGATAGTGGTTTGATTAGTGAGGTTAAGGAAGCTGTTTTATATAGTTTGTCTGCCAAGGCTACGGAGTGAGAGAGGGTCGGGGCCAAGATGGGCGGGCATGCATTGGGATGACTCCACAATAGAAAATCTATTGTGTGATTAGGGATTGCTTGACGTTCCATTGCTACCCAGTCTGGCTTGGGGCCTCTAGAGTATACCACTGAAACCTGCGCTAACTGTGCTGCCTGATAGTAGGACCACAGGCAGGGCAATCCCAGACCTCCTTGTTTCTTTGAACGGGTAAGTGTTTCTCTGCGGCATCTGTATCCCCTCTTCCCCCAGACAAAGGAAGTAATTTGGGATTGAACTCTCTGGATCTGACTCCTACATAAAGGAATTGGGAGCGACCTGAACAGGTAAAGAATACATGGTAATACGTTCATTTTAATCGAGTTAATGTTTCCTATCCAGGACAAGCCCGCGGATGACCACGATCGCAGGTCTGCTGCAATGGTTTTGAATAGAGGTGGAAAGCAAGGTGCGCCAGGCCACGATCCGGTGACATGCAAACTGATGCTGCAGAATCATGGCGGTCACGGAACACACACAGTTGTTGTCGGAATGAACTGTACTGTGGATATGGGCCAATAAACAAGCTTTTAAGAGGTACGCGATGAGACTCTTTCTTTTACATATAACCTGCATGAGAACGGAGATGAGGGAGAGTGTACGGAGACGAGCGGTATATCCAAAGGTCGGATTGTAGACCTGAAGCGCACACTGACTTCTCCATACCGTATGGGTGGAGAGTCATTGGGATCTGGTAAGCAGGGTCTTGAACCCTCAAAGAAATTTATTTCTCACAAAGCACAGCACGAGCACTTTATTGTTTAATAAGTTTTATGGACTTTGTCATCAGAAGAATGGAACAAATCAAGATAAAAAGAAGTCACTTTTTTCTTGCACTGGATTGCACTAAGCACTTTTTAGGACTATCTTCAGGAATTGTTTTGAATTAATTTATGGAATATATTAGCAAAACTTCACATTGTTGGCACTTTAATGAACTTGCACGTTAATTATATTTGCACAATTTATTATTGTTGGTAATTGCATTGAGATTTGCCCATAACGGCATTTATCATTAATATTAGGAAAGTATGCAATATATTTGAAAAAGCACAAATTTACACTGTTGGCACTTTAAAATGTTATATTTGCACTAGTTATTATTGATGGTAATTGTATTAAGATCTGTTTAACAATACCAGGCAGAGGGTAACTGTCATTATTAGGCAAGCGCTGTTACAATAGGAACACAATCCTGACTGTACCTTTAAATAGAGGAGAATAGTTTGCTGCGAACAAATTTTCAATCGAATTGGTCAATTGAATGCCTAGGTAAGGTAATGTCTGGGAAGCCCAGGCGAAAGGGAAATGAGTTTTCAGTTGTTCTACTGTTAGTGCTGGGACTGAGACGTTAAGGGCCAGTGATTTTGCGGTATTTACCTTGAGGCCCGAGACCCTACCGAACTCCCTTAGAAGCCCAAGAACATTAGGTGTCGTAATTAGGGGATTTGTTATAAATAGCAGGAGGTCGTCCGCAAAGAGTGCACATCTGTGTTCTTGTGGTCCACAGTTCACCCCCTTAATATCTGGATGGGTTCTAATCGCAATCGCCAGGGTTTCTATTGCTATTGCAAAGATTATCGGGGATAAAGGGCAGCCCTGTCTGGTACCTTGTGTGATGGAGAGGGTTTCAGAATACTGCCCTAATAGGCGTACTTGCGCATTGAGATTGGTATATAAAGCTGTTAAGGAGGTGATAAAGTGAGGGCCGAACCCCCAACTGCGGAGAACTTCAAAGAGATATGGCCAAGAGACCTTATCAAAGGCCTTATGAAGGTCTATGAAAAGTAAGAACCCTTCCTGGGAGGGGCCGCCGTCCCAACGGGATTTTAACAAAGAGATGATATTAATGGCTCTTCTTACCTGGTCCAGGCCCTGTCTCCCCGGGATGAATCCCACCTGGTCTTTATGTATATATTGTGAGATGAACCTTGATAATTTAACTGCTAGGATTTTTGTCATTAATTTGATGTCATTATTTATTAGGGAGATCAGGCGGTAATTTGTGATATCACTATGGTCTTTACTCGGCTTGGGGATTACCAAGATGAACGCTGCATTTAATTCCCTGTCCAGGGGAGTGCCCTCTCGGGTTTTGTTAAAGAAGCGAGCTAAGTAGCGAGCGACAGTTGGGCCAAATTTTTTATAAAAGATGGCTGAAAAGCCGTCTGGGCCTGGCGCTGAACCCGATTTCGAGATTTTGTTTTGCTTCAAGAATTTCAGATGCGTTGAAAGGGGCGTCTAATATGTTCCTATGTTCTTGGGTAAGTTTTGGAAGGGGAAGATCTCGTAGGAATTAATCCAACCTATCTGAAGGAGTAGTGTTTATTTTCCCCTTGTAGAGGGAGTCATAAAAAGAATGGAGGGGGCGTGGCCTGGACGCTGAGGGGAACAGACGCGCGAGTACAGAGCTCCAGAAGACCGATTCTAATCCGCGGTCATCCTAACTCCTGGGACCAGGGTAAGAGGCACCATTACCTCCACTAGCCTCCCCAGCACCTAAGCTCCAAAACAAAGCCTCCCTGCTGAAGATTGGCGGACGCGCTCCGCGGGGCCATAAATTTAGTCCCCGGCTTTTGAGGCCTACCCGCGGCGATACGGTCCGCGGCGCCATCGGCCCCCAAACTCAGCAGACACTCTCCCTGGCACCACTATACACCTATCAGGGACCCAGCAAACCTCTCCATACAGAGTGGCTAGATGCTGCATTAGTGGTCTGACTGTAGAGTTAGTGATCCGGAGCCTCGAGATGTCAGTCTGGTGATTACGTCGTAGATCGGTGAGACATACCTCTCCAAACGACCCAGGGACTATCCACATATCACCACGGTCCCTCTCACAGACGACTCAAACCCCCGGCTACCGCGGCGCCTGGCATAGCGGCGCCCATCCGGAGTTTTCGGCCCCTGATTTAAATACCGGGGCGCCTCGCGCAGGCGGTTAGAAGTCGTCCCTCCGAAACAAAACCTCGAATCCACGACCCCTCCGATCACCTCCATTACCACGGAGAATGGGACCAGGGTCCTCAATCCTACTGGCGCCTAATCTTAGCCAGAAGACCTCGAGACATGAGCGCGCAGACAAGGGGAG
>BLSH010503419.1:128383-150033 GCA_018402905.1 Glandirana rugosa
TTTAAAAACACTGAATACACTTCAAAGATCTTTCATCTGGGCACAAAAAAGATCAAGGATCAATTTTAACCTCTTAACCCTCCCCAAAAACAAGGGAGGCCTAGGACTTCCAGATTTTATGAAGTATTACCATGCCACCCATCTGACCAGAATCATAGACTGGCATTGCCACTCTCTGACAAAAGACTGGGTACAACTAGAAGCTGACTGCATTAGTACTCAGTTGCAATACTTGCCCTGGGCCATTTCCCCCTTCAAACCATTAATCAATGATCCACATCCGTTAATAAATCCGACTTTAGATATCTTTCATAAAGCGGCAAAAAGACAACTTTTAACTTCATACCCAGGACCCCTCACCCCAGTATTGAATAGGCACTCTTCAAGATCAGTGACCCGTTCACAGGAGGAATCTACCCTTCTGATCCACCACTGTTTAAACAAGGGTAAATTAAAACCTTTCAAAGACCTGGAAAACAAACTAGATGGGCCACTAAAGGGTTATTGGTCTTATCTACAAATACATGACCTCACTCAGGATAAACGACAAAAACATCTCTTTACTAGACCACTCACAACTTTTGAAAAAATTTGCCTACAAAAAAAACAGTTGTACAAAACAACCTCATTATCATATGCCTGGTTAGTAGGCGCAGATTGTAAACCCTCAATGAAACTTAAGGAAAAATGGGAAATAGAGCTAAAGATACCTTTGACAGAAAAACAATGGGGGAAAGCTTGTATTTTCTCCCACAAATGCTCCCTGAGCACCAAAACCCAAGAAACCGCCTATAAATTAATGTCTCACTGGTACGTGACACCACAACTGAGTAAAAAGTGGACTCCCGGCGCCTCAGACCTCTGTTGGAGGTGTGAGAAGGAGATTGGGTCCCTATTACACATTTGGTGGACATGTCCCCTTATTCAAAAATTCTGGCAGAAAGTCATCCACCTTATAAAACATATCACCGACACCTCAATTAAATTAGATGCAAAAGCATGCCTCCTAAACATCAATCACCTCCCATTCCACAAATATAAAAAATCACTGACATTACCCTTGCTAAACGCAGCTAAAAGCCTCATTCCTCTCAATTGGAAATCCCCAAACATCCCAACGATAAACGACTGGGTCAAGAAAGTAAATCTATTCTACAAAATGGAAGAAATCAGTGCAATGAAAAAAGAAAACACTCTGGCCTTCCAGAAGACCTGGAAATACTGGTACTCTTTCTTAACCTCTGATTCCTATCCCCAACTCACCTCTGAAACATAGATAAAAATACACACAAAGGTCAAACACTACAACACCCTTTTAAACTTAGTTCATTCATTATTTAGAAGGGGGGGGGGGAGGAGAGAGGAAGAGAAATAGGAGGAGGAGGTGGTCACTCACCTCTTCCCCCCCCCTTTTCCCCCTTTTTTTTTTTTTCTTCTCTTTCTCTCTCTCTTTTTCTTTTCCCCCCCTTACTTTCTAATGCTATCCCTGTTCTTAATATTTTCGCTTAATAATTACTCAAAGATTACCCTTTGATCACTTAATGGAAGCACCTTTGACCTTTTAGGGTTATCTGAATTGGAACTATGAGATCTTACCTTTAAGATAGAACTGTGGATATCATTTGTTATTCTACATCGCATGTTATCACATGTAACTGTATTCAATTTCTTGTACATTTCTGTCGTTTGGTTTTATGATCAATAAAAACGATTGTGAAAAAAAAAAAAAAAAAAAAAAAGAATGGAATTCCTTCATGATTTTATCAGGGTTTTGAGTGAGGTCCCCTGCCTTAGTGCGTATTTTCGGGAAATACTTTGGGCGATGTTTAGGGGAAAGAGTTCGGGCCAGTCTCAAGCCTATTCTGTCCCTTTGCATATAAAATTTGGCCCCCAACCAGCGCAGATATTTTTCCGCACTGGTCGTGAGTGCGAGATTGAGGGCAGTTTTAGCAGCATCTAGACGGGCTAAAGTTTCTGGTGTTTGCAAGCTTTTATGGGTCCTACTGGCCTGGTGGAACTGTTCGGTCAACGCGTGGGTGTCCGCATCATGCTCTCTTTTTAACTTGGAGGCGAAGTGAATAAAGTGTCCCCTCATAACAGCTTTGAAGGCGGCCCAGAGGGTGGTGGGGAAAATTGACCCAACATCATTCAACTTGAAGTATTCTGTCATGAGCTTAGAGAAGTGTTCACAGTGTGCTGGGTTATTGAGGAGTGCCTCGTTTAGCCGCCACCTGAAGGGCCCTGTCGGGGTTTGAGAGGAGCGAAGTTTTAGCGTAACGATAGAGTGGTCAGAAAAGGGTGAGGCTATTATGGTAGAGGAAATTGCTTTGCTGGCACACTTAGCTTGTATAAAAATGTGGTCGATTCTGGCATACGTTTGGTGAGGTATGGAGTAATGTGTGAAATCTTTAGTGTGCGGGTTAAGTTCCCTCCATATATCTATCAGGCCCAGAGAGTTCAACTTCTGCGCTATGTGAAGGCTTTGTCTGGAGGGTCTCCTCTGTATTGGGCGTGAAATGTTGGATTTGTCCAAAGACAGATCAAAAGGTGTATTGGTATCCCCTCCCATGACTACCGTGCCTTTCAAATAAGGCGCCAGGTGAGTCATCATCTGATTGAAAAAGTTGCCTTGTCCTGAATTAGGGGCATAATATGAGATTAATGTAAAAATGTCCCCATCTAAAGGGCCACTAACCAAAATGTACCTGCCATCCGTATCTTTAACTATATCCGTGGGGGAGAAATTCATTCGTTTGGAGAGACAAATCGCTACACCTTTGGTTTTATTGCGGGCATTATAGAAGAAAAGATGTGGGAATGTCTTGTGGATAAACTTTGGATTGTAAGCGGAGGGGAAGTGAGTCTCCTGTAGGAATAGTACATCTGTTTTGGACTTGTGATAGGCTTGAAACAGCTTTCTCCTTTTAGTGGGGGAATTTATACCCTGTACGTTGTGTGTCTTAAAGTCCAACATTGTGGACCCTTGGAGATCGCTAGCCATGTCTGAGATAGTAAAAGGACTTACCCCGTTTGTAGTTTGGATATTTCGGCTTGATCCCTCTGGAAATGGTGTGGAGGTTCGGCCAAGTTGTACTAGAAGTCAAGAGCATCCGGAGGCTCGCTAGAAGTTGAGTAAAGAGGAAGAAGAGGATATTAGACAGGGAAAAAGGGGTATAAAACAAAGTAGAACTGGCTGATGGTGAGAAGAAATCAACTGAAACATTCCATAATAGTAGTTTTAAAGGTCTGAGTCCCTTTCTGGAGGTGGGCCAGCCTCCCTCCAGGAGGGAAACAACAGGCCATAATGGCCGTTCGGCCTTCATAAGTAACTGCTTCCGAGAGGAAACGAAAGTAGCCCTCAGAGGCAGGAGTAGGCACATGGGAGCCGCCGCCGTCACTCCGTCCTGTGATGACCAAAAGTTCAAAGGTCATGCATTCGGCTGAAATATGATGATTGTCAGAGCCCCTCTGGAAAGTGTTCTGGGCTGAATAATGGATGAAGGCTAAAGTCTTCAATGGCCCCTGTATCAGGTTGACTAACAGGAGCATTGAAGGACTGCATGAGATAATAAACCAGAAAACTATTTTGAAAACTGTTTTGAAAAGAAACATTGCATAACAGTTGGTTAATGATCAACGAGGATGAGATATCCAACAGTCCTGCAGGAGAAGTCCATTTCTGTGAATGGGTGGATGAAGCTGAGGAGGAGAAATAGAAAGTGCCCTGGGTGGGTTTCAGGGTGGTTGGGCCTCCTTGGACCTCTTTGATTGTTGTTTCTGCCAGGCCGGTGGAAGCGGACTCCGTGGAGAAGGTCTTTTTGTTGAAGAATGGCCCTTTCCCGCCGCAACAGGAGGGGGCTCGTGAGAGATCAAACCTAGGTGGAGCAACAGCTTCTCGCCCTCTGGAATCGTGGAAAATCCGTAGGCTTTGTTTTTGAAGGAAAATTAGAGTCTAAGAGGGAAAGACCAACGGTATATGATGTCATTCTGAACCAGGATTTGGGTTAGGGGTTTTAGGGCTCTCCGTTTTTGGATTGTGTAGGGGGAGAGGTCTGAAAACAGCTGGACACTGTGGCCCTGTATCTGTAAATTTTCAGCACTTCAAGCCTTTTTCATTAGCTCTTCCTTTACAGAATAATAATGTGGCTTAACGATCACATCTCGTGGAAGACCATCGTTTCTGGGGGGTTGTAGTGCTCTATGTGCTCTGTCGAGCTCTAGGCGATGTGCTGGGGCATCAGGAATCAGATCTTTGATCAGGGATGTTACTGCTGATCTAATATCCTTGATTGATTCTGGTAGACCTCTGATGCGGAAATTTTGACGCCTCGAGCGATTTTCCAGGTCATCGATTTTGGATATAGCTGCTTCCAGGTGTTCCTGGAGTTCTTGAATCCTGTCCGAGTTTTGATTAATCCTAGCAATGGCTTGGTCAGATTTCTTTTCCATGACTTCCATCCTGCTGCCTATGAGTTGCAGATCAGCCTGAATTACTGCAGTAATTTGTGCTGCGTTTTGAGCAAGTCCTTTTGCTAGCATATCAGAAAATGCAGACATTAAGGCAGAGATATCTGTTGATGAATGTCTGGGGTGGAGAGAATGTAACTTAATGGGGATAGGTTGTACTGGCCCATGGATCTCCTTAGGAGGGATTCAGTGGACGCTGGAGAGATCTCCCCTTGCTGTGGATGTGATCTCCTACCTTCCGGAGAGATGCCTCCGATGGGGGGTTAATTTCTTATGTTCTCGCCGACCGTGTCCATCTCCTCTCCCCCTTCCCCAAGTAGGCCGCATGGAGAGGCGGACGGGGCCGCCATCTTGGAGGGGTCAGGCTGAGGTGAGGCCTCACTGAGAATACGGGTAAGGTCTCTCCTCGCTATCCCCGAAGACATCCGGGTGTAGTGCGGCTTCTCCCCTGGCTCCTGGTCTCGGCTGCTGCGCGTTGCGGGGCTTCGTCCGGGTGCTGGGGGGCGAAGTGAGCGGCAGCGGAGTGGAGCTCCAAAGCTAAGCGGCCATCTTAGCCGAGTCCGCGCATCCGCCCGCCATCAGGTTTTTAAAACTGTCCGTGTCCACAAGAGGGAAGGACAGCATTTCAAAGGCCAGGAATTTTGAAATGCTGGCATTCAGGGCCAGGGATCACGGGTGGGTAGGAGGGTACTTCCTCTTTCTCTCCAGTGTTTGGGAGATGGAGAGCTGTAAGCTTCCTTGGCACCTTGTGGAAATGCTTGGGGACTGTGGCGGACATATTGGCGTCCTGTCACATGCTCTGTTTGCTGGGTGGCAGGTGACACTGGCACTGTAGAGGTGGAGGAAGGGGCTGAGGCAGCAGCAGAAGAGGAAGCAGGATTTTGAGGTACTTATTCCAGTGCTTTGAATTTAGATGCCTGGTCATGCAGGTTGTGCTCAGGTTTAGAACATTTGTGCCTCGTTTCAGGCTCTCATTCCACAGTGTGCGAACTACTTGTGTCTTGTCGTCAGCACATTGTCTGCCGGGGAATGCCTTTGAGCTGCCTTTGGTGTGCTAGGTCCCTGGGTGCGGTGGGTAGTAGCAGGCCTACTGTCTAGGGGATGCTCGCTCCGCTTTTGCAACCTACTTCCTCTTTTGCTGTGATGGTGCCTCTGTGCGACCACCACCTCTTCCTCCAAACTCCACATGTCACTTGCATGACCTTCATTCCATGTAGGGTCTAGTACCTCATCATCCTCCACATCATCTTCCACCCACCCTTCACCACTGCCCTCCTTGTCAGTCTGCAAACTGAGGAAAGCCGCAGCAGTTGGCACCTGTGTTTCATCATCATCAGAGACATGCTGCGGTGGTGTTTCCATGTCCTCATCCTGCAACAGAAGTGGTTGGGCATCGGTGCACTCAATGTCTTCCACTTCTGGGCCAGGGCTATGTGGATGGCCCACGGAAAGCACACCAGCAGAGTCATTAAAAAGCATAAGAGACTGCTGCATGACTTGGGGCTCAGACTGCTTGGCTGATTTACAAGGGGCTGAGGTGAAAGACAGATGGCCATGGGGTTCAGGTGCCAACTCTGAGCTTTCATCAAGGGACCGGGTGGGAGACAATGTGAAGGAACTGGAAGCATTGTCAGCCACCCAATCTACTATTGCCTGTACTTGTTTTGGCCTCACCATACGTTGAGCGCCATTCGGGCCTACCATGTCCCTTATTTGATGCTCTCCTCATTCTGGACACAAATGTACTATGTAGCACTATTTATTAATACTAAAAAAAAGAATAATAAATTATTATTCTTTTTTTTTTAAAAAAAAGAAAATTGTAGATGCACTTTTTATTTTTATGCAAGAAATGTACCGCTCACACCAGCAGCAGGATATCATATCACTGTTCTTCAAACATCTGCAATCTGTGTGTGAAACTACAGCATAGAGAAGAACAGGCATATGGTTTCACTCTTCACACACAGTTTCCAGATGTTTGAAGAACAGTGATATGATATCACTGTTCTTCAAACATCTGCAATCTGTGTGTGAAACTACAGCATAGAACAGAACAGGCATATGGTTTCGCTCTTCACACATAGTTACCAGATGTTTGAAGAACAGTGATATGATATCACTGTTCTTCAAACATCTGCAATCTGTGTGTGAAACTACAGCATAGAGAAGAACAGGCATATGGTTTCGCTCTTCACACACAGTTTCCAGATGTTTGAAGAACAGTGATATCATATCACTGTTCTGCAAACATCTGCAAACTGGGTTTAAAACTCTAGCAGAGCGAAACCATATACCTGTTCTTCTCTATGCTGTAGTTTCACACACACTTTGCAGATGTGTGAAGAACAGATGTTCAGGTATTAGCGGCTATTTTTAAAGTGACACACAGACTTTGCAGATGTGTGAAGAACAGATGTTCAGTTATTAGCGGCTACACAGACCTTGCAGATGTGTGAAGAACAGATGTTCAGTTATTAGCGGCTATTTTTAAAGTGACACACAGACTTTGCAGATGTGTGAAGAACAGATGTTCAGTTATTAGCGGCTATTTTTAAAGTGACACACAGACTTTGCAGATGTGTGAAGAACAGATGTTCAGTTATTAGCGCCTATTTTTAAATTGACACACAGACTTTAAAGATGTTTGCAGAACAGATGTTCAGTTATTCCCGGTTTCATTTAAAGTGACACACACAGTTTCCAGATGTGTGCAGAACAGTGATATGGGTTCTCCCAGCTAATTTATACTTTTTTGACACAGTTTGAAGATGATTTTAGAACAGTTATATGGCTTCTACCGTTAATTAATACTTTTCAGACCCAGTTTGAAGATGATCCACATTCACTTCCATTTTTGCTTTTTTTATGTTTTTATTTTTTTTTTAATATTTAAAGTTATTTCCCTGTCCCCATTTCTTTGTAGGTCACTTGTCACACCCTTACCCCCATTTCCTTCCTTTTGCAGACCTCTAGGACTTTCCAGGACTATTTTACAGCCATTTTTGTGCCTAAAAGTCAGTGTCCCCATTGATTTCAATGGGGTTCGGGGTCCGGGACAAAGTTCGGGTTCTGTCCGGACCCGAACCCGGACTTTGTCCCGAAGTTCGGCCGAACCAGCAGAACCCGGACTTCTAGAAGTTCGCTCAACTCTAATGATAATCTCTCCCTCAGAGCACAAACAGGAACCTGTCCCATATGCAGTAGTAGATGGTTTTAGAATGATAATCTCTCCCTCAGAGCACCAACAGGAACCTGTCCCTAATGCAGTAGTAGATGGTTTTGTAACGATAATCTCTCCCTCAGAGCACCAACAGGAACCTGTCCCTAATGCAGTAGTAGATGGTTTTAGAATGATAATCTCTCCCTCAGAGCACCAACAGGAACGTCTCCCTAATGCACTATAAGATGGTTCTGAACGCTAATGTCTCCCTCACAGCACAGACTTGAACGTCTCCCTAATGCACTATAAGATGGTTCTGAACGCTAATGTCTCCCTCACAGGACCGCAATGAAGGTTTCCCTAATGCAGTCTGAGATGGTTGTGAACGCTAATCTTTCCCTCACAGCACAGCCATGAAGCTCTCCCTACTCTAGTCTGAGACGATGTGACACGCGGCGCTACATGACTCCAGCCTCATATAGAGGCTGGGTCACATGATGCACTGGCCAATCACAGCCATGCCATTAGTAGGCATGGCTGTGATGGCTTCTTAGGGCAAACTAGTGAAAAGCTTGTTGATTGGCTGCCCAGCAGCTATAGAAAAGGTGCCAAAAATATCCGAATACCGAACCCGGACTTTTTTTCAAATGTCCGGGTTCGGGTTTTGGGCACGGACACCCTAAAGTCCGGTATGGACCCGAACTTTACAGTCCGGGTTCGCTCAACTCTACTTATACATCTTGACCCCCTATTTGGCACGCTTGCTGGGGACGTACTGCTTGAAAGCAAGATGGTCAGAAAATTTAACCAGGGACTCGTCCACGCACACAACTTGGTTGGGAATAAAAAGTGCGCCGAACTTGGTGTTAAAGTGGTTTATGAGGGTCCAAATTTTGTAGAGCCAGTCAAATTCAGGGTCACCCCGTGGATGACTGAGTTCATTGTCACTGAAGTGCATGAACTGCAAAATCTGCTCGTATCGTGTCCTGGCCATGCAAGCAGAGAACACGGACATATAGTGAATTGGGGCAGTGGACCAATATGACCGTACCCTCAGTTTTTTTAGTTATGCCCATGAGGAAGGAAAGGCCCAGAAAGGTCTTAAATTCTGGAACTGTGATTGGTTTCCAGTCTCTGGCAAGTGTCAAATGGGGATTAGCGGCGATGAATTGACCAGCATACAAATTGCTTTGGTCCATTATAGATCTATAGAGATCTTCCGTGAAATACAGCAAATAAAAATCAATGGCCATAAAATCAGCTGTATTCACCGTGATTCCAAGTTGGGCAGGGAATGGGGGAAGTACGGGCGCTGCATCAGTGGTGGGTTGCCAATCAGGGTTTGCAAGCACGTCAGGAAGGGCATTATGGGTTCTGCGGGCCTGTGTTCGTCTTCTTTGTGGCTGCAGGACACTGCTTGTGCTAGCCACACCAGCTTGAACTGCACTTATGGGACTCGCCACGTCACCATGTGATACTGCAGTGCTGTTTCGTCTACGACCAAGATGTACTAGGCCACTGGTGCTTGCCAGGTCACCAGAAGGAGTAGCGGCACTAGTACTGGCTCTCTGCTGCATACGAGAGCCCTGCGGTTCTTGCACATTAGCGACAGCAGAGCGGGGTCTGGTATGCTTGACCCTAGCAGGGACCACAACTCTGTCATCAGAGCTATCTGACAGGGTGCCGCTGCTCTCTACAGGTTCATATGCTGAGCCTGATTCTGGCAGTGAGACTTCCCCATCGCTCTCATCTGTCATACTCAGCATATTGCAGGCCTCTTTGGTAGTGTACCTTGGATTGGACATTTTGGACTTTCTAAATTTATAGGTACACTAACGTGACTCACAGGCAAAAAAATGCACCTGGTTGTCAGTGCCTGTTTCAAACGCTACCAAATTCACTGTCAGATTTCGCAGGGATCAGGCATGATCTCTGCGAACGCTACAGATATGTGTTCTGTGTTTTGTAAGTGACAGCGATCTATTGATCCTGTGCTTGGGTGGGCTAGGCTGGGCTGGGCAGAGGGGCTAAACACAGGTGCTAGCAGTTATCAGGGCTGATCCCACTAACGCTGCATTTTTTAGAACACTAAACTAGTGTGGACGCTAATATATATCTGATCGGATCGCAGATATTGATCTGATCAGATACTACAATAATATCTATCACCTATCTAATGTGCGTGTGTGCGTGTCAGAGTACCTCACTAACTGGCCCTGCCTGGTGTTTACACTAACCCTAACGCACACTAAAACCTAACTAGGGTCACCGCTGGGCGATCGGGGCTTAAAACCTATAAAAGGAAAGGTATATAAAATAATATACAGTGGCTAATCTGATTGAAAAAAAACCTATCTAGCTAGCTAGCATCACCAGGGGCACTTATACAGTGATCGCAGGTGACAGGGGGCAATCAAGGGGTTAAAAACTTTATTGGGGGGCAAGGGGGGGGTATTTACACCTTACTAAGCCTAATGCTACCTACCCTATCACTGATTTAGTGTCACAAAGGTCACAAGTACAGCGATCTGTAAATATCAGATCACTGCACTATATGACACTGTGACAGGGGGTGACAGGAGTGAAGGGGTTAACTGGGAGGGCGATCAGGGGGCAATCAAAGGGTTAAAAGTGTGCCTAACTGTCCTGGTGTCAGTGTAGTGTTGTGCAACTTACTTTTAGATACTCTCTTCCTCGCTGAAACCGAAAAGGGCTTTAGGGAGGAAGTTGAGCTCACTTCCTCTGCCTCTGTTTACATTTCAGAGGCAGAGGAGCAATGTCATTCGTCAGGACCGATCGGAGGGGCCAGGCCAAAAATCATTGGTCTGGCTGTGTAGAGTGATCGGTCCTGTGGCGAATCAAACAACAGTGCACGCATGCGATCGTGGCCACCGTCCCCTGACGGCGTTTCGCGATAATGAACCATCTTGCCGCCGTCACGCTGCGGCGGGCGGTCGGCAAGTGGTTAAAGTATTTCTTTATTTGCATTGTTTTGATATAATACATTTTTTTAATCCTGCACTATGAAGTGCAGGTGTAACACACTCTTAGATTTGGATTTTATTAATTCTTAGTGTTTGCATAACTTTTGTCTGCTGGTTAGTTCAAGAGTTAATATATTGAGTGCAAGACTAATAACCAGAATGAGAAAGCAACTTAACAAAGTTGTTTTGTAAGACTACCCTTTTGAACTTTTTCGATTATATCCTTATTTACAAATAGTATATAGACTACATTTAATCTTGTGGACAATTGAACATGTACGTTTGTACTTAATATGCCACTTTGACATGGTATTATTCATTAGCTCTAATCACATTCTTAATATATGTGATTAATTGGGCAACAAAAGCTAGCAGTGTGCTCTTTGTGGATTCACTATCCATACACATGGGGAGACTTGTAAATGAGAGTGAAACTGCAGAAAAAATAGGGCTTTGAAAAGAAGGTAGAAATACAAATTCTTTGACAGGTAAAACTGTAAAATTCATATTCTGTCAAGTATGTATTTCAGCTGTGAATTTAGCTGCTTTACTGCGTAAACTATTAACAAGAAATTGTACTATATTAAGATCTCTTATTGTTAATCCAGTTTCCTAAATTCATTTGTCTAAAGGTTATTATTTAATGCTGCTGTGCATTACTTACCAGCATGCTACACTACACTGATTAATTACTCAAACCACCTTAAAAAGACCTTAAGGTTAAGAATCACTGCCATCTGGTCCATCTGATGGTAGTAATGGTTCTCAACAGTATTCAAAAATTCAGGGAACTTCCATATAGTCTCCACCATGCAACTTATCTACTTCAGGGTTGGGTCATGTGCGATTTGTCTAAAGTGGTTAAGAGGGAAGACAGCAACAGAAGCAGATGTTTATACAGTTTGCCAAATAATCATATTGCATGCCAGGATTGCAACAATTTGTATGAAAGATAACACTTCTATAATTAGAAAATGGGCAGCTTAGAAATTGATTTCTATTTTAATATGGAAAAGTTTTAATAACATAAAGAAATATAAAAGATAACTGTTTAATCTAAAATATTACAGGGAAAACATTAAGCATAATTTGTCTGCAGTTCGGCTATTTTAGCTGCTGAACAATAAAGAATACACATTTATTTAATTATATTAAAAATTGTATACTAGAAGATGGTTCTGTGCACAACATTACAATAATACTTTAAAACCTAAAAAAGGGGTTTTATTATAAAGCTATCAAATCCATTTCATGATTTTTCTGTATAACAAAAAAAAATTGTAAGCCATATTATTATTTTTTTTTATACAGTGCCTTGAAATGTTCCGCATTTTCTCATGTTACAACCAAAAACGTAAATGTATTTTATTGAGATTTTATGTGGTAGACCAACACAAAGTGGCACATAATTGTGAAGTGGAAGGAAAAGGATTAATAGTGTTTCCAATTTTTTTACAAATAAATATCTGATAAGTGTGGCATGCATTTGTATTCAGCCCCCTTTACTCTGACACCCCTAACTAAAATTTAGTGGAACCAATTGCCTTCAGAAGTCACCAAATTAGTAAACAGAGTCCACCTGTGTGTAATGTAATCTCAGTATAAATACAGCTGTTCTGTGATGCCCTCAGAGGTTTAATAGAGAACAATAGTGAACAAACAGCATCATGAAGGCCAAGGAACACACCAGACATGTCAGGGATAAAGTTGTGGAGAAGTTTAAAGCAGAGTTACGTTATAAAATAATATCTCAAGCTTTGAACATCTGGCGGAGCACTGTTCAATCCATCATCCAAAAATGGAAAGAGTATGGCACAACTGCAAACCTACCAAGACATGGTCATTCGCCTAAACTGACAGACCAGGCAAGGAAAGCATTAATCAGAGTTGCAGCCAAGAGGCCCATGGTAACTCTGGAGGAGTTGCAGAGATCCACAGCTCAGCTGGGAGAATCTGTCCACAGGACAAATATTAGTCGTGCACTTCACAAATCTGACCTTTATGGAAGAGTGGCAAGAAGAAAGCCATTGTTGAAAGACAGCCATAAGAAGTTCAGTTTGCAGTTTGTGAGAAGCCATGAGGGGGACACAGCATTATCTCCTTGCTCACAGATGAACCACAATCCAGGGCCCATCATCTTATGGAACAAAAGAACCTGGTCCTCGCCTCATTTCATAGCTTTATGATTACTCCCAGTGAATGGCTATGGTGGAGGCAACCCTGCACACACTCCAACAAGGGCGCAAGCCTGTAGAGGACTATGAGGTTATATTCCACAAATGGTCAGCAGATACAGGCTGGAATGAAGCTGCACTCAAGTATTAGTTCTTGCTTTCCTATCCGAGGTACTCAAGGATGAACTTGCTGGGTGGAAACTCCTGCCACCCTTGAACACCTTAAACAGCTGGCCATACAGCTCGACCGCCAATTGAGACCTAATGGAGTGATGCCCAAAATACCTCCAGTAACCACCACTACACCGATTGCCACTTCAGCATCTTCTGAGGGAGAACCCATGCAGATCAGCCTGATGCAGTCTGCTCTAACCCCTGGCAAGCCAACCTTTGCCTGTACTTTGGTGGTACTGGACTTTTTTTTTAAACTGCCCTGTGATACCCAGTAAGTTCCTGCTCTCTCATCACACATATGCCTCTGATGCTGAATCCTCTCCCGCTCATATAATTTTGCCTATCACATTGCAGGTGGCAGAAGGGGAACTCATGTTCCGAGCCATAGTTGATTCAGGCACCTGCAGTTGTTCTATGGATCTCACATTAGCTAATAAATACAGATTCCACTTACACTTAAGAGACTGCGTCTTACCATTCACCTGGCAGATGACACCATTCCCAAGTCAGGGCCCATTACTCAAGGGACTGAACCAATTTCAATGATTACTGACTCTAGACATCAAGGGTTCCTGTGTTGCGATGTCCTCTATTCCCCCATGTTTTCAGTAATACTGGGTATTCCCTGGTGGCGGGCCCATTATCCCAAGATTGACTGGTCTAAAAGGGAAATAATGTTTTGTTCAGTCTACTGCCAGCAGCACTGTTTCGGGAAGACTGGGGACGCAATAGCATCCAGTAGCAGAAACTCAGAGTGTCCTCCCTCAGTCTTGGTAAGCACAGGGATGGTTTCTTGGGTAAATGTACCAGACCCATTGGCTAACCAGACTACCATGGGATGTTCCTTGGGTCGGAGGGGTATCTGGTGGTGTGCTGCAAAGGTGGTGTCAACAAAGCAGCTGCACACACCTGAGTCAAGGATAGCCTGTAGTAGGATAGTCCCGCCGGGAAGCTGCAGAAAAATATAAAGTACAAGATGAGCTTTGTCACTTGGCAAGTACATCAGTCACTCATGGTTAGTGGGTGTGCACTTACCGGCCTTGGCGGGGCAGTTCCTCACTAGGTGTCCAGGGCCTCCACAGTACAGGCACAGGATTTTGGACATGTGTCTTTGACGTTCCTCGGGAGTTAGTGACAGGCAAAGAAGCCCGATTTGCATGGGCTCCGGGTGGTCTGGTGGAATGGAGGAGGAGGAGGTAGCTGGACTTGGAGCAGGATAGCTAGGGACTCTGGGCATCATCCAGGTAAGGCATGCGGGCCCTGCGGATCTCTCGGTTCTGCGTTCCCGCAGATAACAATCTATCTGGATGGCCAGATTGATCAAATTGTTGAGGGTATGTGGTACCCCAACATGGGCCAGCTCATCTTTGAGCAGCTCCGAGAGACCCAGCCTGAATTGATAGCAGAGGGCCACATTATTCCAGGCATGTCTGCACTCCAGTGCTGGAACTCAGAGATGTATTCTTCCGCTGTGCGGCAGCTTTGCTGTAGGGCATGGAGGGCTGCCTCCACCATGGTCACCTGGTGGGGATCCTCATACAGCTGGGCCATAGCTTGGAAAAAACAGTCCAAACTGGTGGTCTCCGGGGCCTTTTGCTCCAGAAGGCGTTGAGCCCAGGGTTGTGGCTCTTCTAGGAGAAGGGAGTTTACTAGTACTTTAGTAGCTTCCAGCGAGAAAGTCCATGGCTGGAGGGCAAAGTATAGTTTGCAGGAGTTATGAAATGCCTGGAACTTCCTGCGGTCTCTGAGAACCGCTCTGGCATGGGAACCTTGGGCTCAGTTGGTAAGGTCACAATGGTGCGTGGGGCAGACTGGCCAGGACTGGCTGGAGCTGGCATGGAGAGCTCTGATACACTCCCTTTCAGGTGGGTGTAACCTTCCTGTAAGTTCTTCATGGCTTGGGTTAGCCCCGCAAGATGTGCACATAAATCGTCCATTGGAGAGGTCCCCTGTGCAGACTCGGACATGGCTCTCCGTTACTGTCACGTACCTGGTGGACAAGTCTGACTTATGCAGGGGATCATCTCTCCTGCGGTCCTGGTTCAAGAACCCCTGGTAGTGCAGACAGGGAGTTCTGGAGCACAAGGGAGCACAAGGGTTGGACTGGATCACTGGTGGTATGTGAGGGTCCACTGAAGCTCGTGCTAGGCATAAGAATGGTGGTGCAATCCGGGTTGGTAACAGGCTGGCAGTGCGGTACAGATGGAGCAAGCAGATGGGTAGTCAGGTACAAGCAAGGTCGGCAACGTGCGGGCAGCGGAGGTACAGAGGAGCAGGCAAAAGAGTAGTCGTAGACAGGCCGGGGGTCAGTGCAGGCAGAAAGCAACAAAGTCCAAGTAAAGCCAGGGTCACAGGTACAGGAAGATCTCTTCAAAGTAAACACAGGGGTTGCAGGTTACAGGAACGCTGTAGAACAGACAGCATCAATTGCAGGGTGCTGACAGCTTAAATGGCCATTTTGGCACCATTGCCGGCGCACACGCATGCGCACACGGGCGTGCGCACACTCTACGTGCGCCCATGCATAGGCATTCCGATGGCCCTGGATGGTTCCTTCCATCTACCCATAAGGCTTCAACTTCCTCCCTAGCTCCACTAGTAATGCCATCCCTCACATTTACTTGTGCGTCATTTTTTATATACAGGCCTACTCCTCCCCCTTTTTTGCCCTCCCTATCCCTGCAAACACCCAGGTACTCACACAACACCCAGGTACTCACACAATACACAGGTACTCACACAACACCCAGGTACTCACATAATACTCAGGTACTCACACAACACCCAGGTACTCACACAACACCCAGGTACTCACACTATACTCAGGTACTCACACTATACTCAGGTACTCACACAATACTCAGGTGCTCACACAATATTCAGGTACTCATCCTATACTCAGGTACTCACCCTATACTCAGGTACTCACCCTATACTCAGGTACTCACATTATACTCAGGTACTCACATTATACACAGGTACTCTCACAACACTGTCAGTCAGTTTCTATTGTATGCTGCTATGTCTCTGTGTCACTCTGCACAGCCTCCCCTTGTAATCTGACACTTGCCGGAATCAGACCACACTCAGGTACTCACATCACACTCAGGTACTCACACACACACAGGTCCTCACACAACACTCAGGTCCTCACACACACCTAGGTCCTGACACAACACTTAGGTCCTCACACAACACTCAGGTTCTCACACAGTACTCAGGTACTCACCCAACACTCAGGTACTCCCACCACACTCAGGTACTCACACCACACTCAGGTACTCACACAACACTCAGGTACTTACACTATACCCAGGTACTCACACAACACCCAGATACTCACACAATACTCAAGTACTTACACTATACTCAGGTACTCACACAAAACCCAGGTACTCACACAGCACCTAGGTGCTCACACAATACTCAGGTACTCACACAATACCCAGGTACTCACACAATACCCATGTACTCACACAACACCCAGGTACTCACACAACACCCGTGTACTCACACAATAATCAGGTACTCACACAACACGCAGGTACTCACACAAAACTCAGGTACTCACACAATATTCAGGTACTCACCCTATACTCAGGTACTCATACTATACTCAGGTACTCACACAATACTCAGGTACTCACACTATACTCAGGTACTCACACTATACTCAGGTACTCACATTATACTCATGTACTCACACAACACTGTCAGTCAGTTTCTATTGTATGCTGTTATGTCTCTGTGTCCCTCTGCACAGCCTCCCCTTGTAATCTGACACTTGCCGGAATCAGTCAGTCATCTTCAGTCCTGCAGCCGCTCCAGTCTGTCTTACTCCCCCTCTGGTCTGCAAATACACACATCTGCCGCCTCTCCATGGCAGTCTACTACCTCCCGGTCCCACTGGATCTACTAACGCCTCCTCTGACCTGCTTCTCCTGCTGCTCTCGGTCATGGGGGTTCTGGGCTGCCCGCTCCGCTCTCCTGCCGCTCTCGGTCATGGAGCGGTCCAGTCTGCTTGCTCTGCTCTGCCTCTGCTCTCGATCATGGGGGGGGGTCTGGCCTGCACGCTCCGCTCTGCCTCTGCTCTCGGTCATGGGGGGGTCCGGTCTGCCCGCTCCGCTCTGCTCTCTCACACCTGCCACCGCTTTTGGTCCCCTGGGCTGCCGCTCTTGGGGGGGGGGCCCTGTATATTCCGCTCACACTGCCTCACTCCCTCTCACACCACGCTACCACAACGTCTCCCAATTCTAATTCTGTGCCAAAATGCTCTGCAACAGCACCACCTAGCAGGATTACAAAGATTATAATGATGTAGGGTGATCCTGGGGTGCAATAGTCAGGACCGCTGACTGTCCCGTTGTGTGGCCTGCTGTGTGCCTCGTGTTCTGTTGTGTGCCCCATTATGTGCCCCACTGTGTCCCCTGTGCCCCGCATCCTGCTGTGTGCCCTACATTCCACTGTGTGCCCTGCTGTGTGCCCCGTGTCCCGCTGTGTGCCCCAAGTCCCACTGTGTCCCCTGTGCCCCGCTGTGTGTCACTTGCCCTGCATTTTGCTTTGTGCCCCAAGTCCTGCTATGTGCCCTGTGCCCTCTTGTGTGTCCCATGATGTGCCCTGCTGTGTGCCCCATGCCCCAGGATGTGCCCCATGGTGTGCCCTGCAGTGTGCCCCATGATGTGTCCTATGCCCTGATGTGTACCCCATGATGTGCGCTACTGTATGCCCCAGAATGTGACCTATGCCCTACTGTGTGCCCCAGGATGTGCTCTGCTGTGTGCCCTGTGATAATCCCTGTACCCTACTGTGTGCCCCATGATGTGCCCTGTTGTGTGCCCTGTGATATGCCCTACCGTGTGTCCCATGATGTGCCCTACTGTGTGCTCCATGCCCTTTGTGCCCTACTGTGTGCCCCATGCCCTTTGTGCCCTACTGTGTGCCCTGTGATGTGCCCTGAGCCTTACTGTATGCCCCATGATGTGCCCTACTGTGTGCTGTGTGCCCTGTGCCCTGCTGTGTGCCATCTGATGTGCCTCACTAATGTGTCCTTGTAAGGGACCATCCGGGGCCATTGGAAGGCCTGTGCGCGGGAGCGCGTGCATGCGCGCGAGTGCCGGCGCTGGCGCCAAAGCGCCCATTTAAGCCCTCTGCACCCTGCAGTCAGTGCTGTCCGTTCTACAGCGTTCTGGCTCCTGTGACCCCAGTGTTTATCTTAAGAGACTTCCTGTACCTGTGACCCCAGTTTCCTGCTGGACTTGTTTTGTCTGCTGCCTGACCCGACCTTCTGCCTGCCTACGACTACGCCTCTGCCTATCCCCTTGTACTTCTATTGCCCGAAGTTGTCGACCCTGTCTGTACCTGACTATCCGCCAGCCTGAACCACTTTTACTGTACCGCCAGCTTGTTACCGACCCCGCCTGAACCACCACTCTACTGCCTGCACGAGCTCCTGTGGACCATCACCTACCATCTGTGACCAAGTCCAGCCCTCGTGCTCCCCTGTGCTTCAGAGCTCCCTGTCTCCACTATCAGGGGCTCTGGAACCAGGGCCGTAAGAGAGGTTGCCCCCGCATAAGTCAGACTCAACCACCAGGTATGTGACAGTCCTGCTGTGTGCATCATACTGTGCCCAACTGTGTGGCCTATAATGTGCCCTCTTGCCCCATGTAGTATGCCCTGCTGCACCCTATAATGTATCCTCTTGCCCCCATGTAATATGCCCCATTGTGCCTCCTAATGTGCTCTGCTGTGCCCCATAATGTGTCCTCATGCCCCTATGAAATATAGTCTGTTGTGCCCCATAATGTGCTCTCCTGCCCCATGTAATGTTCTCTGCTGTGCCCTGTTAGCCCCCCTAATGTGCCATGCTGCCACACCCCTTAATGTGCTCTGCTGTGCCCCACAATGTGCCCTCATGCCCCCATGAAATATAGCTGAATAGCTGATAGCTGAATTGGAAAAGAGGAAGGATGTGGTCATTAGGGCCGCAGATAAGGGTGGAGGTTTAGTGATCTTAAGTAAAAAGGACTATTTGGATGAATTGAATAGATTAGTAGAGGACAAGGAAACATATGAAGAATTGAGAAGTGATCCCACCATCTCATATAAAAAACAGTTAACCAAATTGGTCAAAAAGGCACAGAAAGCAGGCATCCTGAATAAACGGGAAGCACGTTATATCATTCCTGATGCACCCAGGGTGCCTGTTATTTATCAACTTCCCAAGATGCATAAGAATCCAATAAAACCACCGGGGAGACCCATAGTCAGTGGGGTGGATTCCTTATTCTCCAGGTCTGGTGAGTATTTGGACTCCTTCCTTCAACCACTGACTATGGAGCACCCCTCTTATTTAAAAGACAGTAAAGATCTTCTTAACATCTTGAGAAATATGGAGATTGGTGATGATTGCTTGCTGGCTAGTGTTGATGTCAATTCTTTGTACACCAACATACAGCAAGAGTATGCATCAAAAGCTGTTAGGTGGGCACTTGATAACACCAGTTTGAAATTAGAACAGAAGGAGTTTCTGATTACATTGTTGGAGCTAGCAATGGGTCAGAACTACTTCTGGCATAATAAGAAGTATTTCAGACAGAAGAGGGGGGTTGCCATGGGGGCCAAATATGCCCCCTCGGTAGCCAACCTCTTCATGAGTTGGTGGGAGAAAGACAGCATTTTTGGTAGGCATATTCCCCAGTTGAAGTTATACAGGAGGTTCATCGATGACATCCTGATTGTGTGGAGTGGATCGATGCACTCTCTTGTTGACTTCATTGGAGAAATGGGAAGAAACTCACTTGGTATTTCCTTTTCGGAGGTCATTGGTAGTGAGGCTATTGTATTTCTGGACCTGTACATTTATAAAAATGGTAATCGGTTGAACACCAGAACCTTCTTTAAGGAGGTTGATAGAAATGGTTATATACCCCTGGGGAGTTGTCATCATCCCAAATGGTTGGGTACTATCCCCAGGGGTCAGTTGCTTAGAATCAGACGGAATTGCGATTCCGTGAGTGATTTTAGGCAACAGGCTAATATTGTAGTGGACAGGTTCGCTGAGAAGGGATACAATAGAGATCACCTCCTAAAATTGAGTGACCAGATAATGGATCTTAACAGGGATGATTTGCTTGTGCCTAAGGCTAAGGAAAGAGAAGTGGAATATGGGTTAGCCTTCATGACCAGATATAACAAATAATATAAACAGTTTGAGGGCATTGTCAAACGACACTGGCATCTGCTACTCAGGGATGCTGACCTTCAAAAGATTTTACCAAAAAAAACGCGCTTCATTTATACTAAACAACCATCCTTAAGACTAAAATTGGCACCCAATGTGGTGGACCCACCAAAGAAAACCTGCACATTCTTGGATGCAGTGGGTTTCTATAGTTGTGGCAGGTGCACTATGTGCAAGACCACTTCATTTGAGTCCACCACAGAGGGTAGATCATATATAATTAGGAAATTCATCACGTGTGACACTAGTCATGTCACGTATTTGTTGACATGCACTTGCGGTCTTCAGCATGTAGGACGCACTACTCGGAAATTAAGAGTAAGACTGGGAGAGCATGTCAACAATATTATAAAAGGTTACAGGTACCATAGTCTTTCAAATCATTTTAGATTGGTCCATAACAGGGACCCTAGACAACTGTCCTTTTGTGGGATAGATAGGGTTGAAAGGCATTGGCGGGGGACCAATCTCACTAGGGCCATATCCCAGAACGAGACCCAGTGGATCCAGAGATTGGGCACTATGGATCCACTGGGCCTCAATATTGATCTTGATATAAATTGCTTTTTGTCCAATTGGTAACATAATGCTGTCCCCCTAAGTAGAATAGTTCATATTATCTCTTTCCTCTTTTTGTTCTTGTGTTTTGGTTTTGTTTTTGGATTCAACAAAATTGAATTGACTTTCACACCCTACCAATCATTGTTATGATGGATTATTCTATGGTATAAGGGTGGGGCACACCTCGGAGATGGGTAGGTTGTTCAAACAATAATTTCTCTGCTCCTCTCGGAGGTGTGTGCTACATTCTTCCATATTTTTATAAAGCATGTTTTTATATGTTTTATATTTTATATATTGAAAGGGCCCCATTGTATTCTCTAGCAAGGTATATATTTTTGTATTTTGTATTTAATATATTTTTTATTATTTAATTTTCATTCATAATTTTATTCTTTTTTAGTTTAGTTTATTGTTAATTTAGTATAGTTTATTTGTCTGGTGTCTATTTTATGTATAAAGGATTTATGTTGTTTTTATGATCCATATGGCATGGGGTTTGTATTCTCATGTGGGGTTGCCAGCGGCATTTTTTGTAATCCACCACTAGGGGGATCACCACCTAATGTTTTTTACGGCGACCGTTGGGGTGTACTCTTATGTTTGGGGTACGGTATACCTAGTATTTTTGTTGTATTTAGGAAATATGTATTTTATCTGTGGTCTGTTTATTTGATATGATTTAATTGTTATTTGATTTGATTTTTTCTTATTTTAATACTTACTTTTAATTTATTATTTTTTATATAATTTATGTTTTATGTTTTTATATATGGAACGATCTCTTATGTTACCCCGGGAAAGTTATATATTTTATATTTTGTATATTTTTGTACGAAATATTTTTATACCTTCTTACATCGTGTGTGGAGGCTCTCCTCGTC